>CM069915.1:98229665-98341658 GCA_036172215.1 Camellia granthamiana
CTAATCAAGTGGTGGTGGAGGTTTGGTAGTGAAAAGGATGCTTTGTGGAAAAGGGTCATTTGTAGTAGATATAAGTTGAAGGTGACTAGTTGGATTCCACCTTTAAACCCATCCAATGGGTACTCAGCAGTGTGGAATGGAATTATCTCGGTTGCTGAGCAGAGCAGTAGCTTAAAGGAATTTTATTTGCATAATTTCAAATTGAAAGTAGGGGATGGGGTGAGGATTAGATTCTGGTCAGATGCTTAGTGTCAATCTGTGTGTTTGAAAGTTGAATTCCCAACTCTATATAGGTTGTCCTTTGAAAAAAAGGAGTGCTTGAGAGTCTTGGTTGATAAAAAAAACATAGCAGGGGCTTGGTCCTTTGACTTTAGAAGACAACTATATGAATGGGAGGAGTTGGAGTTGGTTAGGCTCATTAACCTCCTGGTGGCAGCCCCTGATATATGTGATGAGTGTGAAGATCATCCAGTTTGGTCAGCTTCATCTCTTGGGGTCCTAAAAGTAGCAGATTTGTACAGTTTTGTTGTGGATAATGCTGGTGCCACCCTGAGAATTACTAAATTGTTGTGGCTCAAATATGTCCCTCCTAAGGTGCAGGTGTTTGGGTGGTTTGCTTGGAAAAGGAGAATCAAGACCAAGGAGTATTTACAAAAGCTGGGAGTGATCAATCAAAATGAATCCACAGTCTGTGTGTTTTGTAACAGTGAAAGTGAATCAATGAACCATGTCTTAATCTGGTGCCCATTTGTGTGGAACATATGGACTGAAATGCTAAAGTGGTGGGATGTGCAGACTGCTCTGCCATGTTCTGTGGAGAGTTTTCTCCTGTGGTGGGCCGGGGGAAAGTTAAAGAAGAAAGAAAGGTTGATTTGGGGGGCAATTCCATTGGCAGTAATGTGGTCAATCTGGAGATGCAGGAATGAGAGTATTTTCAGAGCAACTCCCCCAAATTTAGAGGACCTTTGTGAATTAATCAAGATAAGAATTGCTTTTTGGGTATTTCCATACCTCAGAGATTTTCATTTCTCTGTGCAGGATTTTGGTATCAATCTGAGGCAAATTAGGAGGTGTTTCGGAGGGGTAGGTGGCTTGTGCTGAACTGCTGTGGTGTGCTTTTGCTGGTGGGGATGTTGTGTTTTGCTGTGTTTTTGTGGTCTGCTCTTGAATCTGTGTGCTGCTGAATATCTGAAGTGGTCTGCTCTTGAATCTGTTTTTGTGGTCTGCTCTGATATGTGATTTTCTGTGAAGCTCTGCATCTGTGCTGATGTTCTGTGAATATTTAAGGCACCTGTTCTGATATGTGAGGTACTTTGTGGTGCAGTTATGTTGGAGTTCTGAAGGGTGGTAATTCCTGATCTAAGTACAGAGGTGTAGCCTTATGGTCTGTGGGTTTTGGTGTCCTCATCCTTGTGTAGTCTGCTTGAGCTGGGGACTGATATGCATATGTTGTGTAGTCAGCTGTCTAGCTTTGTGCTGTCCATTCTTTAAGTGTGGCAATTGATCCAAGTCTCTCTATCTGTTGTATTCTCTGGGCTTCACTCTTTTCCTTCCTGGCCTTGCTGTTCAGATTTATTAGTAGGGTGGATTGATGATTTTAGCCCATGTTTGGTGGAGTGTTGCCTAATTTGCTCAGTTACTGGTGGGTACTCCCAATGCAAGAAGCTGTACTGCAGTTTGCTCTGCTTCTCCTCTCTGTAGTATGGTTGTAGCTTTGTTGGTCTGCTTTTCTTTCTTTTCTGTTTGTCTTTTGTTTTGCTTGTTGATTTCTCACCAACTGGCGCTTGGAGCTTTAGTTAGCTCCAAGCTCCTCTTTATTGATGTCATGTATCCTTTTTGCATACTTTCATCAATAAAGATTTTTTCTTTGCCGATCAAAAAAAAAAAAATATATTCACATATTTTTAAACAAAATATAAATTTTGTTTGGTCTTAAGCAGGGCCGGTCCTGAGATTTAGGGGGCCTAAGACGATACTTTGGAAATGGGACCCTTTTATATTGAAAAAAAAAAATTAAAATTTTATGAATAAAATGATAAGTTATAACTTTTTTATTTGTTTGTAACAACAAAAAAATTTACTTGCACATATAATCATTAAAATTATAAATAAAAATTTACTTTCATGTATTAAGATAGAAAGCAATCATTACAAATACTTAAAAAAAATAAAAATCTAGCCTTGTTGCTTTTTTTTGGGCCCCATGTTCAATTGGGTCTACAATATTTGAGAGTTTTTTTTTTTTTTAATCTAAAACACAAAATTATATTTGGAGCCCCTACTTTTAATCCAAATTTGGGGGCTCAAGGCGCAGGCCTCTCTTATCTATCCTCAGGGCCGGCCTTGGTCTTAAGCATAATTTTATTTGGGTTCATACATTTTATAGATGAGGGCCTAACTTTTTAGATCAATAAAAAGGTGTGGCTTTTTTGTTGATGTAAGTTTTTGCTTTTTTTGCTTTCTTCATCAATGAAGTCTCTATTTACTAATAAAAAATAAAATAAAATAAAATAAAAAGGTGTGGCTTATTCATACATTTTAAAAGTGTGTGAACAACACTATTTTCTTATGGAACTCTTCGAAATCACAGCATTTGAAGATTATATTCACAAATAAATAAATAATATATAGGTAAATTATTGTCGTAGTCTCTGTAATTTATCTTCTGTGTCAAAATATAGTTTCTATAGTTTCTAATTGGGTCAAAAAACCCTTGAATTTTTTATATTGTGTTAATTTAATTCAATTAATAATGTCTTTTAGAACTTAAAATAAATTTAAACAGAAAAATTGTCCATTTACTTTCGTCGTAGTGATGGAGGGTTGAAGTCTGGTTTGAAATGGTGCATTCTCTTTTGAATAGACTATTTTATTCTTAATTTCTACTCAATTTTTTTAATAGATAATTGCACTAAATCTACACAATATAAAATTTTTAAGGATAAAATTAATATACTCAGAACTGTAAAAATCAAATTGTTACGAGAAATAAATTGTATAATTTGTTCATAATATATAAAAGGAAGAAAATAAAAGAATAGGACACAAACAACCAACTACAATAAATTACCAACCTCAGTGCATTAATATTACAAGGCTTAAAAAAAGTACATTCTCAGGCATGATGATTTGTTGGCTCACAACACAAGAATTTAGGGAGACAGTCCCTTCAATTCCACCCCAATGGCTGTTCAATATCCAAAGCTTATCTATCAAAAATCCCAGTCCATCTTAAACTCCTCCAAACTACTAGTTTCTATAATTTTATAACGAACATTTGTTTGTGTTTTGGGTCTCTTACCTAACACTGTAATTACTATAAGAAATTATAATTTTGTCGATCACTTTTGTTGACTAAAAATATTTTGATCGCAAAAAAATGACATTTGCTGACTAAAAAAAAATTTCGTAAGTAAAAGTTCATACAATAACCAACTAAATTAATTTTGTGGCAGAAAAGTTATTTTTTGCTTTTAAATTAGTCGCCAAAAATATAGGTAGGAGAATGAAAAACTAGACGGGAGAGTAAAATCTTTTCGCAACCAATACAATTTAGTCGCAGATATCAAAACAACGTTGTTTTGATATCTAAATGAACAGAGAGACAAGTGTCGACCAACACTGTTGTTGGGGATAACTAAACTAATTCAAGCCCTTATATTGGAAAAAAAAAACGCGCCTCTTCCATCACACCTCAATCACGCCAATCACCTTGCCTCACCATCAACATTGTGGTTGACCATTCGAGCATCTCCACCGTTAGCGCCGCCATCTGTCTTCCCCATTTCTAATTCGTCTTTGCTTTGCCACCGTCATCTAGGTATTTTTTTTTTCAACCTTCTGTCTCTTTATGTTTATATCTCTGTCTCACTTTTTCTCTTTGATTTCTCTTACTCCTCTTTCTCATACTCTTCTAGTTCTACAATGTCTCACCCACCAGGGCCCTCACCATTGCAATTTTTTGGAGGATCTTCAACTCTCCCTAAAAATAATTTGAGGTATATATACTCTCTCTCACTCTCACTAAGTTGAGTCGAGTCAACTAATAAGTTGTTTAAACTTGGATTATTTATCTTGATAAGTTTCAAAATTGTCCAATCTTGTCTTTTTTACTTTTCAGGCGAATCTCAAACGAGATTTAATTGAACCAATAATGAGTCGGGGTTGAGTAACTAGATTTTTTATAATAAATATTTGTCAAGCTAAGTAAAATAGCTTGTTCAAACTTTGCTTGAAAATTATCGAGTTTTAAATCATGTTTAAACTTGATTTGTTTACATAACAAACTGAATTCGAACAAGGAAAATATGAGTTGAACTTGAATAATTTAGTTCATTTTACAGTCATACTCTTACCATAATTTTACCTCATTATAGCCACATCATTGCATTTATTTAAAAAATTTAATATTTTCATTTTATATTTGCAGACCCTCTGTCACGACCCAACCCTCGCCCCAAGGGATTAGAGAAGTGACTGGCTAGTAATTCGAGATTACCAAATGCCTACTTAACAGTAATACAATAATAGGGGTTGGCGGAAGCCTATAAATAATAAAATATAACGTTCAATGAGCTGTACAGACTCAAATGGAACAAGACAAATGTCGATATACATATATATGTACACATAAGTCCAAGATCAAGCTTATGTACAACACATAATATAATCTAGGGATTAAATCCCAATAACAAAATGAAACGGTCATAATAAATGTTGGACAAAATGAGTTTTTGATAACTTTAATGTAAAATTAAGGTAGGTCCCAACCATTGGTTGAGGTAGGATTAAATGAGTTTAAATTCTTTATAATAAGGTCTTTACACCACAAAAAGAATGATAAAAAACCATTGAAAATTGAATGAGAAATTGTCTCATAAAGATGGCTTCATGAATAAGGTTTTGAGAATTGTGTATAACTACTAATTCCACATTGATTGTAGAGGAAAGTTTTGATGGGTATTTAAGTCTCAAGATTTTGATAAGGGTATGAGCCCTTTGCGGAATCCAAATTTTCCGAAGGAATAAAATTATGGAAGTTTCAAGAATAGGCTTGGGCTAAGACTATGATCCAAGTTAATTATGGCAAAATTGCCATACATGCGTGTGTCGCTCGCTCGTTCGCCTGCCCGCTCGGACCAGGCCAGGTCTAGGTCTGTGATCCGTGGATCGTGAATCGTGGGTCGTGGGCTTGGGTTTGGGCTTGAGGCTTATGGGTTAGGTTTGGGTTGGGCTGGGCTGGGCTGGATTGATGGTCTACCAACTTAATCTTTTTGGGCCAGGTCTGCTGCAAATATGTATGTTATAGTGTGTGTAACTCACACATTGAATCCCCATCAATTGATTCATTACTCCAGGAGTAATGAGCATTAGCTTCCAGCCTTCGTAGCTCGAAGGTTACTCTTCTCTCTCCTATTGTGTATAAAAGAAGGACCATCTCCTTTGGGTTCAACACAAAAATTTTGCTCTCAGATTATAGTCAAGTCAGTCTCTTTCTATAATTTTCTTCCTATATGAGAGAGTGCTACCATTGTCAGTTTGTCAAAGCTATCAGAAGCTGTTTCTCCGTTAGCCAGTCTAAACCGTCATACCTTGGGAGACAGAAGTCGACATACCTCCAACACCCATAGTGAGGCGGCTAATATGTTTTAAGGATACTGTGGTATCACACAGGTTTCGGTTTGCTTCCTTTTACTAGTTTTATTTTATTATGAATTTTTATAAATTCCAATATGTTCTTGTTCTGAAATTGAAAGTGGTTCTTCAAGATGAATCTATTTATTTTATTTAAGTACACAATTTGTACAACAATAAAAACATTCAGAACAAATCTCAATAACATTTCAAAACACTTAATTACAAAGACAAAACGGTGAACTCTAAAACGATGACCCAGTTAGAACCTCGCAGCGAGGCACAAAAGTTGGCTTGACAAAAAGTAGAGTTCAGGTCGACGCCACTAAGTCTGGTCTTGCACTTGATTACCTACATATATATATATATATATATAAAACGGTGAGTTAGAACCTAGTGAATAACAACGGTATAAAGAGGTAATGAATGATGTCCTTTCAGTAATTTTAAACAGTCAATATCATCAGTAAAATCAGTATCTCATAACATATCAAACCATATTAAAATCATAGCAGTCATACGTGGTACATCTAATAGCAAAACAGTATAGTAGGTCACATAAGACCAAACAGTTATAATTGATGGCCATCAATACAGTAAACAATAGTTCCAAAGATTGGAACTGACAGAGATCTCTGTAACAGTAGCTGTAATAGTAACAGTAACAGATGCTATGGATGCCACGAGTACATTTCATAAATAGGACAATCATTTATTCAGTTAAAAAGCACCATTTTAGAAACAGAGCATTCTATAATTCAGAAAATACTTATATCATGAACATAACTTTATAAGGTTGTTACTCACAGTTGACCCCCTGAATTACGTGATTAGAATGTGGTATTTGATCTATACAAACACATCCAAGCACAACAGTTCAAAACACGTTCAATTCATTCAGTCGGTTCTTAAACCTATTCGGTTCATTCGTTACTTATTCGTTTAGTTATTCCTATTTATTCTTTAATTTCTCTCATGTTCGTGATATGCATATGAATTTGAAATACATGTGAAAACCATGCAAATAGAGGCCCAGAAATAAAAAAAACAGAGAGAAAACGAAACGGACACTGGCTTGAAAACCGCACGTGCGGAGGGCCTGGCCGCACGTGCGGAACCACCACCGCACATGTGCTCTACACGTGCAATAAAAACAGAATGCAAACTAGAACAGGGGAGGCTAGCTGCACGTGTGGGGTTTCAGGCCGCACGTGTGGTCTAGGTTTTCAAAGAATCTGAATTTCAGCTCGATTTTTGGAACTCAATGTTTGTAATTTAAACTTCAATTTCATGTATTTCAAGGTTCAAAACTCTTCAAAACATTTTGAATTTAGCATATCTAACTTTAAACAAAACTCATAACTTCAAATCAAAACTCAATTGCCATGCAAAACTTCAAATTCTTGAATTAAAGTATAAGATCACCAAAATATGCATACATGAGTTCTAATTAAAAATCTTTGAAGTCTTCTCTTCACTTTTCATGAACCATGCAAGAATTCACAAAAATATGGACATAAATTTCCAACAAAACTCAATTTGTCAATTGAAAGATTAAAGCCTTAATAAATTGGAAAATTACGAAACATGCATACTTTGAGTTCTAATTTCCAAATCCATGGAGTTTTTTTCCTCAAATTTGGAGAATCATGCAAGATATCAAATGTGTGAACAAGAATTCCATGAAATGAAGTCATGCATATTATGATATGAGCTCAATTCTTACAATTTCTTCTTTATCTTGTTCATTCATATATTCTACTTCATAAAATTACCAATTAAGCTTGATTTCTTCTTAATTAAACTTAAATTTCATAGATTCATGAGTGTAACATCTCAAATTCATGAAATTAAAGAAGAATTCCTACCTTAGATGATTGAATTGTTGAAGATTTGCTTTCTTCTTCCTTGTTTTTCTTCTTCATTTTCTTAAGTTTTCTAGAACTCCTCCTCAAGTTGTATTTCTCTCCAACAAAATGCACTCATTCTCTCTCTTTTTCTCTAGTTATATTGATGAGTAAGTTTAGCACTTGTAATTAATTTATAATTTTCCTAAGCTTTGGTTTAATTATAAGATTAAATTAAATTATATCAAATTTTCCTTGATTAAATCAATTCTCATCATAATCTAGTTCAAATTAAACTATATTTAATCATACTAATGTAAATTAGGCTCTGATTACCTTTTCAAATATTTAATTTTAACCTTGTATAAATTACTGATTCAGACAGGTTCAATTCATATCCTATATATATCTGTTAATAATAACACAATTCAAATCACACAAGGCACTTATCACAATTAAAATTAAACACATAATTAAATTAATATAATTATGATATGCATTTTGGGGTCATTACACCCTCCAATGTTTCAAACCTATTCTTATCCTTAATCTCATAGTTTTTCTTTACATTCACAGTCTTCGCATCTTCCTCTCATCGCCTCTCTCATTCTTCTTCTCTTCTAGATTTATTATAGAAAATTGCCATTTAGTGATAGTCTCAAAATTTTATTATAGATTCATGAAAAAGTTTATAATTTTAATTACTAATATTTTTAAATTTTATCACTTATTTATTATTATTTTTTAAAATTTTCATTGAAGTGAAATTTCCCCAATATTTTTTCCTTTCTCTCTGTGTTCTCCTTTCCCTCCCATCCTCTCTCTCTGTCTCTGTCTCTCTGTCTCTCTCTCTCTCTGTCTCTCTCTCTCTCTCTCTCTCTCTATCATTTCAAAGTGGTGGGAAGGGATAGAGGCTAGGGTTTCAAAGGTGGTGGGAGGGGGTGGTTAGCATAGGAAAGGAAGGAGTAGGGTGCGTTGAGAGGGGTTAGGGGTGTTGCATAGATTTGTGAAGGACTGCGAGAGAAGAAAGGTTTAGGGGAGGGGAGGGGAGGGGAGGGGAGGGGAGGGGAGGGGAGAAGAGGCGAAGAGAGTTGCAATTGGAGGAGAGAATGGAAAATGAAGGGGGTTTGGTGCAAGCAAGTGTTGGACAATCTTGTTTGTACATTGTGTGCGTGCGTGCGTGCACGCACGCATGCAAATATAGAAACTAGAACCAAAATTATAATACATAAAATAAAATTATGCAAACTGATTTTAAATTCCAAAAACCAAGTGTTTAAATATCAAATAAAATAAAACAAACAAATCTAAACCGAACAACAAATTTATTGAATACTTGCTATGGAGATAGAAAACAAACAAAGTCAAATGTTTGACATTCTCTCCTTTAAGATAGATTTATCTCCCTCATGATCCTTTGGAGCGATGAACATCTATCTTCCAGGATGAAATTGTAATAGCTTGTTTAGGCGGGCCGCTCGAGCGAAGACTTTGTCGCTCTAGCATAGAATCGCGGTTTCCAATAGTTAGGTGTTTTACAGATGGGACCGCTTAAGTAGTGAAGTTGTCGCTCAGGCGGTGAATTCATACTCCCAGTATTTTCACTGTAACTTTGCAAAACTTCTGGGAGTTGGTCTTCTTCACTCTCGCATCGATTTCTGCGCTCGAGTGATAACAACTTTTGTTTCTGGTCGCTCGATCGACATTTCTTGCGCTCGAGCAGTTTATTCGGGATCAACCAGTATAATTTTTTTTTCTCATTTTCTCTCATTTCTCTCTCTCTCTCTCTCTCTCTCTCTCTTCTTTTTCTTCTCATTGTTCCCATTTTTAAAGGTTTCAAGCTTTCAAGCTTGACTTTCATCTCCTTCCTCTCATTTTTCACCCCATGTTCCTTATATCAAAACGAAAAGTACGCCGAGGGTTTTCTATCCATCCAAGTGGATCGCTATTTCACGAAAGTTGAAATTTTGGGTTTCTCTCTCTTCTTGCTTAAGGTAGGGATTTCCCTTACTTCTCTTCAATATTATCCTGTGGATAGATGGGTGGTAATTTTTATTGCATAAAATCCTCATTTTGAGGAGATTTTCAAAATAGCATGTAAAGGAAGTTAGGGTTTTTAAATTTTGTAAGTTGAATTGATGATTTAAGTGGAATATGGAATATTTGGGTTATGGGATTAAGATGTTGTGTTGAATAGTAAAAAGCCCTAATTTATGCTCAACCGTTGTTGTAGAATTTATTTTGGCAATGAAGAATGCTTAAACTGACATTAGATTCATGAAATTAAGTTTATGTTTTGTTGTGATGAGTATAAATAATGACAATTAATGGTTAGAAAATGATTATTGTATTGTGAAATTGAGTATAAAGACTTGATGATAATGAGGAAAAGTAAAGACATAATTGAAACACAAGAAGTGTGAATACTTCTAAAAATGAACCTTTATATTTTTGGTGGATGAGTTGTTACATTATTTTGTGATAAAAACAATGAATGTTGTTATTGTTTTTCTTTGTCGAAATTGTAACAATGAATGACTTTATAACTAATAGAGAATGTGGTGGAACATGATGAGTACTTGTTATGTGAATGAATCCTTAGTATATGGTAGATTTTGAGCTAATATGTAACGGAAGTAATGAATGATGTGTTGACTTTGCCCACAAATCATAATGGGGAATGACTTAAGGAATTGATGGATTGGGATGTTGCTTTGGGGTCCCACTACAACAAAAATGGCCTTTGGTCACAGACTAATTTTGTCTCCAGATATCAAATTTTCGTCACCAAAGTGATCTGTGATGAAAAATTTTTTGTCACCATGTTTGTCATCTTTTGTCGTCGCAGAAAGTACCTGGTGGCGAAAAATTGTTTCGTCACCTATTCTTCATTTTTGGAGACGAAATTTTTCGTCTCTAAATGTTAAATTTTTCGTCCTCTATAACATCAATTTCGTCACTATAATTAAATAATATTTTATTTTTAATTGTTTTGGCGAAGAAATATTTCGTCACAAAATATTAAGATAGAGGTTTTAGTGACGAAATTTATCCTCACCAATGATATAGATTAAGGTGTCGAAAAAATTCGTCACTAAAATGAGCACAAAACAAAATTCTTCAATGACAAAAACAATTTTGTCCCAAAATATTTCAAGTTAGTGACGAAATATTCAGCAAATTTTACGAAATTATTTGTTGGAACTATATTCGGGTTCACAAGAAAAAAAAAAAAACTGACAAAATAACAACATTAGATATAAAGAACACAATCTTGACCTTGTGAAAATTGCATAACTTAAGATCATCAGTTCAAGATCTACTCAACAAACATGATTTCATCCCACGTTACATTTTTTTTGAACGGCAAAGAAAGAAACTATATTGATATAAAAACGAGTACAAGTACACAAATACACAAAACAACAAAACAGAAAATGGGGGGGGTGCAAAAGCATCACAGTGAGCTATTTCATCCCCACAAGGTTGGCACCAAATAGCCCACCCTATCATTTGCAAGCACCCCGAAGTTGGCGAGGGACCAACGCAAGGGACAGACCAAACACCAAACCAGAATTGCCAACCCCCAAGCCAAGTCTGCTGCACACACCAATCAGATCAGAGCACCAGCTGAAGCAAACCAGAACTGCCTAACACAATCAACATGCAACTCAACTGAAGCAACCCAGCAAGCTCAATTCAGAACAAATTAGACCAGAAGAACACCTCAAACCAGATTATAACAGATCAACAAACTCAGTTCAGATCACCAGCTGCAAACACAGAACAGAGTAATACAGACCAAAGAGCACAGCAGCCAAAACCTTAAATCCAGGCTTAGCCCACAGAGCACAATTCAGCAGACCTAGTGACCAACTTAGCAGACCAAGACCAAAACCACAAGTGCACATAGCTACAGAACAGAGACTCAGCAATACCATACACACCTACTGCTGCACACCATGGATGTCAATGTACCCTGCCACCTAAACAAGCTCTAATCTGCCTGATGTTATAAATAAAATCAAAAATGGTGAACTGACACTCCTTAGATACTGCTTTCAACCAAATAGCTAATCGAATAATAATTGACTCCTGCAACTCCTGCATATTTGGCTGAGCATTATTGAACAGGCAATCATTCCGATGTTTCCAAACAGACCAGAGAGCAACCAAAGGGATAGCTTTCCAAATCCTCCTTTCAGCTTTCACAAGGTAGTTCCCATCCCACCAGTGCAGTAAGCATTCAATAGATCTAGGTACAGCCCATAAAATTCCCCACCACTGTAATAATCCAGTCCAGACCTTCCAAATCATAGGGCAATAAATTAGAACATGTTCAACAGCTTCTGCCTCAGACTTACAAAAAACACACAGCGTGGATGCTCCCTCACCCAAAACTCCCACCATTTGAAGGAAAACTGAAGTTTTAACTTTATGCTTCCAAGCTATCCACCCAAAAAATTGAACTTTGGGGGGGATGTATTTAATCCACACCAATCTACTACAACTCTCCAATGCACCAAATCCCAATTCACAGTGTCTATATAAAGAAGCAACAAATGACTGACCTGATTGGCATGGGGTCCATCTTGGTTTATCTTTATCACCTGAACAAAGTGCAGGTGCTGTTCTCAGCAGTTCAGAGAGTCTGGATACCTCCTCACCCTCCCACTGGAGCAAAGGCCTTCTTAAACTGAGATCCCACATCTCAGAAGATCCTTTAAGATCAACAAAGAACTTAAGGGAACCATCCTTAACAGTGGATAAGGAATACAATCTAGGGAAGCCCTCTTTTAAACAACAATCACCCCACCATTTGTCCTGCCAAAATCTGACTCTACACCCATTGCCCACTTTAATATGAAGATTATCAAGAAAATATTGAAGGAGGGTGTTTCTTTGCTCTGCCACAGCTAGAACATCACCCCAAATCTTAGACCATCTTATACCAACTGATTGATTTGGATGCCAAGCCCCTACTTGAATTCTATATTTGCTGCAAATCACTTTTTTCCATAGTACCTCATCTTCATTGGCAAATCTCCACCACCACTTCATTAATAGGCAAGCATTAACCTCTCTGATTCTTCTAATTCCCAACCCACCTTGACTAATGCTTTTGGTCACCTCTTTCCATTGCATTAGATGAATCTTTCTTTTCAAATCTGTGCCCCCCCACAAGAACGCAGCTTGTACTCGGTCTATTTCCTTTGCAACACCTTCTGGCATTTTGAAAAGTGATAGATAATACACAGGTAGACTGGACAGCACTGACTTAATTAATGTCAATCTGCCAGCAAAGGACAGAAGCCTCCGTTTCCACCCAGCAAGTCTACTTCTAATTTTGTCAATGACAGGTTTCCAAACCTTTTTCCTACTTGGAGAAGCACCCAAAGGCAAGCCAAGGAATTTCAGTGGCAAACACTGAGATTTACAATTAAGCAAACTAGCAAACTCCTTGAGACAGCTATCAGAAATTCCTACCCCACAAACCACACTCTTGTGGAAGTTAATCTTAAGCCCTGAAACCATTTCAAAACATCTTAATATTCTTTTCAAATTCCTCACCTCCTGCACATCAGCTTCACAAAATAATAGTGAATCATCCGCAAATTGTAGATGTGAAACAATCACCCCATGAACACCGATATGAATCCCTTTAATCAAGCCCAACTCCCTAGCTCTGAGTAGAAGAATATTAAGACCTTCAGCTGCCAAATTAAACAAAAAAGGCGATAATGGATCACCCTGTCTGAGACCTTTTTGAGGACTAAACTCTTTGGTTGGTGACCAATTCACAAGAACTGAAATTCTAACAGTTGAGATACACTCTTTCATCCAAGAAATCCATTTAGAACCAAAACCAAAATTAGCTAACATGGAAAATAAATAGCCCCAATTGATGGAGTCATAAGCTTTCTCAAAATCAAGCTTAATCAACAAACCCTTCTTCTTAGTTTTCTTCCATCCATCCACAATTTCATTCGCAATCAAAACCCCATCCAAGATATTCCTTCCACCTAAAAAGGCTGATTGAGTTTCACTAATTACTTCTGGCAACACTGGTTTTATTCTACTTGCAAGAACCTTAGACAACAGCTTATACATGGACCCAATCAAACTTATTGGCCTATAATCATTTAGATTAAGAGCATTAACCTTCTTAGGAATTAAGGTGATGAAAGAGCTATTCATCCCATAAACCAAACTACCCCCACTGTAAAATTCCTTCATAAAAAGCATCACCTCTTCTTTAAACACCTTCCAGTTCTTTTGGAAACACATGAAGTTGAAACCATCTGGGCCTGGTGCTTTGTTCCCATTGCATTCTTTTACTGCTGCCCATATTTCTTCCTCCGAGAATTCTGCTTCCAACTGCTGGAATCCAGCACTACAACTGACACGCTTAAATTCACCAATCAAAACAGGTCTGGTCCTCCAATCCTCTGAAAAGTGCCTATTAAAGTGAGCCCATACCTCTTGCTTCACTTGAACTGGATCTTCAACCACCCTCTCTTCAACTAAAATAGAACTTAATGCATTTCTATTTTGTCTACTGCTGGCCATCACATGAAAGAACCTTGTGTTTCTGTCCCCTTTTAAAGTCCACTCCAATCTTGACTTTTGCAGCCATTCCCATTCCAACATTCTACTAAGCCTCCACATTTCACTACTTACCTCTCTTTTTAATTTCAGCTCTTCTTCCAACAGAGGTCTATCTTCAGCCATTAGGTCCAGAAAATGCAGCTGACTCTCAGCTTCTTTAAGTTTTCCTGAGACATTACCAAACACCTCTTTGCTCCAACTCTTTAATGCTAACTTCAAAGCATGTAATTTCCTATGTAATATGAAACCTGCTCTGCCATTTATTTGTGTCTCTTGCCAAACTTTCTCCAAGAAGGGTGCAAAATTGGGATGCAACAGCCAAGCATTAGTGAACTTAAAGGGTTTGGGACCCCAGTCCCTATCATCCTCCGACAATACTAAAGGGCAATGATCAGAAATGACTCTAGGTAGTCCCCACAGTTTAAGTTTGAATCTTTCTAACCACTCAGGACTAAGCAGAAACCTATCAATTTTGCTCCATTTGTTGCCATCCGTTGCATTGCACCAAGTGAATTTTCTACCCATCATTTGTATCTCAGTCAACTCACACCTGTCTATGAAGTCATTAAAGTCTTTCATACCCCTATCCCTTCTTGAACAGCCCACTCTATCTTCCAAATTTCTAATTTCATTAAAATCACCACCTACACACCAAGGTGTAGGAAAAGAAGCTTTCAGATTTACTAGACTCTCCCATAATCTCCCTCTCCTCACAATATCATTAGGCGCATACACATTGATAACAACACATTCAAAAGAGGAGAGAACAGTACCTGCAAGCAGAATGAAGCTTCTATTACTGCAACAATTTGTAAGCTGAAACACCTCAGGATCCCAAATGCAGAGCAACCCCCCTGCCCGACCCTCAGCATCAACAACCATGTATTCCATTTTATCTCTGGGCCATACTCTTTTGACATCCACACTTGAAATACTTGTTTTTTTTGTTTCTTGAAATAGAGCCAACTCAACTTTCCTTTCTACCAAGAGCTTCCTAATTTTTCTCATCTTCTCAGGCCTTCCAAAGCCTCTGATATTCCAGCTTAACCACTTCATAGCAACAAGTCTACAACTCTTTAGCTCACCTAGTGGGAACTGGTTAAACTGCCCCATCAGCCCTAATTCCGATTCTTTCTTCATCCAGCTCTTCCATCTGAACAATTTTTTGAAGCACTTCCTCATCTTGTCCCATGCAATCAATCCCCAAACTGTTGCCCAGCAAAAGTGTAAGTTGAGCCTCATGAAGTTTGTCTTCGGAACAGTTGATAGTAGATTTACCTGCGGCAGATTTCAACACAGCAGCTGCTGCGGCTCTAACTACAACCCCTTTACTGTTATTTTTACAAAACCCAGCCCCCAACTGCCCTAATCTTCTAGTGAACCCAGAAAAGCCACCGACTAACATGGGATTTCTCGCACCCACTTTCCTTTTCCCTTTATTGATTCTGGGCTTCACCATATTAGAGTTAGCTTCACTAATGGATACACTAGATGGATCACCATCACCAGATTTAGAGTCCAGCACAATAGGCCCAAACTCAGACCCCCCATTGGGTTGGCTAGTAACAGGTCCATACTGCTGGATTGTACCTGGCCCAGTGGTCTGCGGATTACACTGATTGTGGCCCAAAAAAACTTCCAATTTGATACCTGATCTGGCTCCTGCAGTCCCACTCAAGCTTCTCACAAAACCTGATGTAGGGATCTGCCCACCTACTATTATAGTTTCATCATTGCACCCCTGCTGCAGACCTTCTTTTTCCTTCATTAATGACTTTGCCTCCCGTGTGCCATCCTTAATTACTTTCCCAAGACTCTCTGCAGTCTTGCATTTGTCAGCCTCATTTGATATCCCAATGCAATCTATAGACTCCTCAACTATTGAGATCTCCCTCAAGCTATCAGCTACACTCGCCTCATTTCCTTCCTCCCTCCTAGTTAGCAACTCCTCTTCAGCCAGCTCAATATTATCTTCCACATCATCATCCACCACATCTGCCAGGTCATCTTCATCTTCCTCTCCTCTGGGTTGCACCTCACCATTGACATTAGAGCTGCCAAGCTCGTCAACTCCTTCTAATTTGTTGCATGTGGAAGTTGCTATTACCTCCTTCACAATCTGCTCTTCACAGACTCTGATAGGATACATTATTTTTTTTGCATTCCAGATGCACATTTGCATTTATCGGCTCCATAACTTTGGTGGCGATCTTGATCTTTCCACAACGAAAAGATGCTGCCTCATAGGTATCACCATCAAAGTACATCACCTCCCCCCATAAGCTTCCAATCCTTCTGAAGGTGTCTGTATTCCAGACATTGAGCGGTATTCCGTAGCAACTCAACCACACAAACCTCTCTTGCTCAGGACATATATTTGTTGACCAATCCTTTATGAACTCACACCATTCCAGAAACCAGGCAGCAACCTTGCTTCTATTGATTCTCATATCCTCCTTTGACTTGAAAGTTAACACCACATCACGACCTCCTCCCTCTCTTACTAGCACTCCTGTCATTCCTTGTCGTTTGAGCTCTTCTTTGATTGTCTGAACAGAGAAAATTGGTTTGAGCCTTAGAATGATGCTTTCATACAACCATCCATTACCTATCTCCTCCACATTGATAGTAATCTTGTGCTTTTCAACTGCGATCCCTCCCTTTAGGACCTCTGCAAACGATCTTTGATCAATGCCTTGATGCCAGCTTTTCAGCCTAGAGTCTACTGATACAGGTGGCCTCTCCATCGTCCTCCTTATTGCAGGCTTCAACCATTTATTTTCTTCATTGCCCTTCCCATACTCTGCAGTTTTTACATTCATTACAGATTAGTGTAAACATCCTCCTTTTTAATAAACAAATAAACAATACTCCCCCCCCTCCTCAGTCCTCATAGCAAATCTTATACCTATTATGCACAGGAAATATGGCATCAAGGAGTTTACCAAATCCTATAGTTACTTTTTTCATAAATGGGACCCCCTCAAAAAAAATCACAGTAACACTATAGTGATCAAATTTTGAATATAAATATATAGCTTAAAAGACCCCACATTTCATGTTTTTAACTAACACATTGATGACACATCAAATTATATCCAAATATCTAACAATTAATCTACTACAAAAATGATACCCCAATAGGAACTATGCTACATGTATTAATTAAAGGGTAATACTCAATCAAGCATAAGGATATCTCAAATGGAATTTGAGAACTTCAAGTTCCAATTGATCCTTAATTTTTAAGATTTAAAAAATTGTCACCAAATATCAATTCTCACTTATCAACTACCATGTTGGTTTTTAATAGGTGAACCCATTGCAAGCAAGCCAAAAAGACAGTTTTAGTGTTATTACAATTTATAATCTTTTAAGCATCAATTTTGCTTACAAAAAAGTAAATACAAGAAAAATGGAAAAACAGCTACAATAGAAACAAAGAATTTCAACAATAAGCTAGATTAAAGAAAGCTAAAGCTTCAAATATAATGGTAACATGAACTCAATTGACCAAACATAGATAAAGCAAGAAATAAGATATTTATCAAATAATAGATAAACAAAAATCACCACATGTCTAAGAATTTCTGTAAAATCCCTTCCATTAGTAGATGTAAAAGAATTTCTTTACATAAGCCTCCATTTCCCGCCGTATTTGAACCGGCAAAGCATGGCGCTTAATAGAGGTTCTGCTTTCCTTCCGGAGTAGTGTCCGGTAAATCATGTGGTCTGTCGAGACGTGTGGAGGTTCCACGTTCCTTCCGGCTTGTGACTGGTAAAGCGTGAGATTCCGCATTCCTTCCGGCTTGTGACCGGTAAAGCGTGGCGCTTAACAGAGGTTTTGCATTCCTTCCAGAGTAGTGCCTGGAAAAGCGTGTGGTGTGATGATGTGGCTTGGTAATGGATCTGGTTTCTAAGTGGATTATGTGGAACGATTATAATAAGATTTATACTTGTGATTGTAATAATGGAAAGTGAATAATCTTAATTGCTTAAAGTTGAATATATGGGATTGTGTAGATTCATCTTATGTGGATTATAGTTGGGGTAATGGTTTGTTGTGACTTGTAGTAAAAGGACTTGTTTCTATATTTAGACCCCAAATGATGTTAATGACGGTTTTTGAAAAAAACTTTTAAAAACCATATCTAAACGATATGAAACACAAAAGAAAGAGTTACTTTGAATAGTTTTCATGGATTGCCTAATGAGAATGGTATGATCTATATATATGGCATTGTATTTTGTGTATGAAAAGAGCACATTAATTATGTATGTATCCCTCTTTAGCATCCATGATTGCATTTATCTAAAGATATTATTGTTGAGGATCTTTGAAAATTTCTATTGGACTTCGTATTCATCCCATTTGCTTTAATCATTTTCAGGAACAAAGTCAGGAACACCAGTTCGAAAATTAGAGGAGTTTATTCTCTTTTGTGACTAAATGTAAATGAGAAATATTTATTGTGTTGTGGAATATATGAGTGTTATCTCATGTAGCAATTTATTGTGTGTATTCAATGTAAATCTTAGAATGTCTTATGGTTGTATTTATTCGAGAGAGAACAATATGTACATTGCTCAAGTGTATTGGTTATTTGTATTAATAAACGTATTTAATAAATGGACTTGAATTAAAGGTTTTGATAATATTTCCAAGTAATAAAATTTGGGACGTGACAAAATGGTCTTTGTCGTCAAGTCGCAACCCTACAAGAAGACTGATAGTGAACCAAATTGTCTATGCACTTTCTTATCGGAAAATGAAAGTTTCAAACTATACAGACTATGAAGCAGCGGAGGATAGAGGAAAGAAACGAATGCAAAGAAGAATTTGATATTGTAATTGTGACAATTATATTGATTATGTGCTTATGTGTTGTCAAGTGTTATTGATTGCCGTGTGATTATTTGAATTGTATGATTGTGAACAGATAGGATAAAATGTGATATAAACCTGTCTGATTCAGTAAGTTTAACAAGTTGGAATCAAATAATTGGATAGGGAATTAGAGCCTAATTCACATTAATTTATTTAAATTTAGTTTAATTGAGATCATAATATGATAAGGATTAATTTAATTTGAGTGAATTTGATTTAATTAGTTAAACCTAGAATTTATCAATGCTTAAGATTAATTAATCCTTAACTTTACTCATCAAATTGAATAACAAGGAAAGAAGAAATAAGAGAGAGTTAGTGGAGAATGTAAAGACAAACTTGAGGGACTTCTATAGAGGGTTTTGAAGAAGAGAAAAGAAAGGAAAAGAAGAACATTAAAATTAAGCTCAATTCTTCACAATTCATCAACTTAAGGTAAGCCTTTCATCCAAATTTCTTGAAATTGCCACTCCTATACTCATTATCTTCTAAGATGTAAGGTTAATAAAGATGAATTCATGGTGAAATTGGAGTTTTGTTGTTGTAATTGAATGGTTAAACCATGTAAGCTAGTATAGGAAAGAATTGAAGGAATTTAGTCTCAATTAGTAACATGCATGGCATGAATTCAAGACATTGTTGTTTATATACATATTTCTTGCATAACCTTCATAAGTCTAAAGGTTTTGAAAGTATTTCCTCATCAATGTTAGACTTGAAGCTTTGTAATACATGGTTTATGTGTTTATGATTTAATTGGAGTCTTTGATCTTTCAAAGTGGAAATTTGGAATTTGTTTACAAGTAGTTTTGATTTCTATTTGATGTTAATGGTCCAAAGTCAAGCTTGTTTATATGAAGTTTGGGGTTGAAATACATGAATTGGAGCCTAATTTTGAAGAATTACAAGTCCAAATTGAAGAGCAACTTTCGGATTCAAGAACACCTAGAATTGCAAGTGTGGAAAACAGGGCAGTTTTGAGTTGCATACTGAAATAATTGCACGTGCAGGGCGCACGTGCGGTGATGGTTCCGTACGTATGGCCAGTGCCCCCGCACGTGCGGTTCTAACGGTAGTCCCGGTTTTATTTTTGCTCATTTTTTCTACCTTCCGGGCATCTGTTTGCATGGTTTTAAAGTGTTTTTCATGTGCATTTGTATCTCATGAACACGAATGAATATAGAACGAAAAGTTAGAACTGAACGAGTGAACATTGAATAGAATCGATCAAGTAAACAACGAACTAAATCAAACTGACTGAATGATATGATTGTAATTGAGTTGTGTTTGAATTTGTTTGTATAGGTCGGACATCGCAGTTTAAGCACGTTAGTCAAGAAGCCCACTGTGAGTAACATTGTTATAAAGCTATGTTCCATTATAATTATTTTCTAATTGATAATAATGTATTGTTTTACTAAAATGATAATGTTTATTGATGAATGATTGTCCTACTTTCTGAACTATATTTGTAGCATCCATAGCATAGTGTTATTACTATTGTTATTGTTATTGTTGCAAAGATCTCTGTCAGTTCCAATTCTTGGAACTATTGTTATTGCATTGATGGCCATCAAACGATTGTTCGGTCTTTAAGACCTATCGATTATTCTGCTATTGGATGTACCATGTATGACTATTATGAATCAAAATGATTGATATGATATGAAACATTGATTGAGAAATTGATTTATTGATGAATTGATTGTTTCAATTATTATAAGGACATCATTTATAACCCCTTTACACAGTTGTTATGTACTGAGCTCTAACTCACTGTTTATTATATGTATATAGTTGATCGGGCATCGGATCAGAGTTAGTGGCGTCGACCCGAACACATTTTTTGTTAAGCCAACTATTGTGCCTCACCGCGATGTTCCAAGCCAACATGTGTCAAGGCTTATTGGGTGGTTCAGACTCACCTTTTTGAAATCAGTCAAGTGGCGAGAGTGGTCTATGACTTTTGTTTGCCCTATTTTTTATTATGGGATTTAATTCCCCAACTTGTGTTTTATTCTGTATATAAGTGTTTTATGGACTAAGTGTTTATGTGCATCTATACTATATATTAAGTAAGAGGGGGCTTTTAACCCCAAGCCTTGTTGGAGTTCCAATCTCCCAATCTAAATTTCCTGATTTTTTGATTTAAAAAAAAAAAAATCTTAGCATTTATTAACTTCTCCCAACTTCCAAATCTTACCTTCATAATAACACTTTAATGCAGTAAGAACAAGCATAAAAAAATTCTTTGAAATTCAACACATATGAATTCCTTGAAAAGTCCCAACACATATGATTATTATCCCTCATAATAACACTTTAATGCATTTAGAACAAACGTAAAAAAAATTTCTTGAAAAGTCCAACACATATGATTATTATTAAAATATTAAACTTTAATCTATATCTTCTCTATATTAAGGAAAATGGGGTTTCTAATCCCAAGCCTTGTGGGAGCTCCAATATTCCAATCTAAATTTTCTGCTTTTTTGATTTAAAAAAAAAAACTTAACATTTATTAATTCGGTCAAAATCTCTTTATCAGCATTTATTAACTTTTTTCAATCCACATGTCTTTCCACATGCCTGCATTTATTGATTTGATCAAAACCCCTTAATTAGCATTTAAAATCCCCTCGTACAAATAATTATAGATACAATCCTTGCATAGTTATTGCAGTACATTTTTCAATTTCTCTTAGATACTATGGTTAGTGATAAGATTGTTAAATTATTTTTATAAAAAATCTTAAAAAACATAATTTATATATTAAAAAAAATTTAAAACAAATATAAATATCTATAATTATTCCGTGCATAGCACGGGTGATAGGCTAGTACATAAATATTTGAAAGTTGTTTTGTACATTTAAGTTCTCATAGCTCATTGGACGTTATTTTCTATTATTGATTAGCTTCCACTAGCCCATTTTATTGTGTTCTTGTCATTATTGTTAAGTAGATTGACCAGCTACGACGCTAAACTTATAGGGACAGATTTGGATTGTGACAGTTTACAGAGATAGTCAGAAAGTTGCGATTGACCGGAGAGGAGAAATGGGACAACTTCATTCACGAAAAAATTTGAATTTTAAATTTTCACAAAAAATTTAAATTAATATTCAAATAACTTTGAACCTAAAAGATATATACATGGGTTGAACCAATTTAACTCGCGTTCGATTTGGACTGCGGCATTTTAGACCCAAAACACTTTGGTCTGAAACTCTCCTTCTTATAAAATTTGAGTGCCCTTTAGACCCAAACTCAAGTATTTCTTCCATTTCAAAATATTAGTTCCTTATTCTATTTTTTATTATTTCAAAATATTAGTCTATTTTCAAAAATTAAGGAATAAAATAATATGAATTTATTGTTTTGTCATTCTTTCAAATTCATTAATAATACAAAAAGTACAATTATGAAACTGATATTCCTAAAAAAATGTATTATCAAAAGGTAATTTTGAAAAGTTAATATTTTAAAATGTAATAAGTGTACTATTAAAAAGAGTTAAGTTCTCCAAAAGGATTTATTATTTTAGGACGGAAGAAGTATTAAACTTGAAACTTATATACACGTGAATTCGTTTAGTTTTCCTGTATAAGACAAACAAATTGCATCAACATATAGTAAACCTACCAACACACACCATGTTCAAATGACTCACTTTAATATCAATTTCTCATTCACTCGTAAATGGTTTGAACCAACCAATTACAAGTTCTTAATCATTATATGAAAGTATACACATCACCATTCAGATCCACCCAAATTGACGTATGGGTCCCACTTTAACTTTGACTCAATGTTTTCGAAAAACCAAAGTTTACAAACCATTTTTCTAACAAGGAGGAGAGGTGGTAGCAGCAGGAAAGCAATGACCACGATATGCGTGGGAAAAGTGGTATTGGGTCAGTGGCAAGTCATTATAATATATAAAAGTTTTAGAAATTAAATTTTTTGATTTTTAAAAGTGAAAATTTTGTTGTAAAAGATATTTAGATATCAATTTCTATCATCGTACAGATAGTTGTTAAAATGTTGTCCCGAAAAGTCAAAAATAAGGTTTTTAGCGACAATTTTAAAAATGTTACTAATAAATAGACTTTTAGTAACAAAGTAATTTGATCTCAAAATGGTTTATTTTTGTAGACAAAATATTTAATCCTAAAAGGATAATAATTCATCACTAATGTCCAATTTTTGTTGTTAAAAATATAATGATGACACTTTTCGCAACCAAAATATTTTATTCCTAAAAAATAATTTTGTCTCTAAATGATGGTCTCTAAAGGAGTGGATGGATTAAAAAATTATTTTAAGATTTGAGTCTTTAAGGTAATTTTATCTTGGGACAAAATCATAATAAATGGAAGGCGAAATGAGATGAAATGTGGTGTAAATAGAACCTCTCGACGAGTTGTTGTGTTTTTCTCATCATATAATAAGCAACATATGGGCATCCACAAGCTAATCTTGACAAGTTCGAAGCAGCACATTCTAATAACAAAGCTTAATTTTTCAAGGAGTGGAAAGGCAAACAACACTAAACGGTTAAGCAAATGAACTCACAATGGGTGTGCATACTCATTCTATAGGTCAAATGAGGTTCGAACTTGCGGCCACTTGGACAGATGGTGGACTGAGTTAACCCAATTAATTAAGAGAGAGAGAGACCATAGATGATGTTGCGTGCGAATTCAAAAGAGGGTTAATGTGGGGGATGAAAATAACAAAAAAACATCTTAGTGTCATTGTAGTTAGTACCTAAAGTATGGCATCAAGGAATGGGGAATCCTTATGGGTGTTAGTATAACAATACGTTGCATGACATGTCTCATTCAAAGATTGGTAAATAATAATAATAAAAATGTCTAAGATTCCTTTTTTTTCCCACCCCCTTTGACCCCCTCTCTTTCTCATTAGTTGGATTTTCTTTTTTTTCTTTTTTCTTTTTTCACTTGTCCTCCAATCACCACCTGCCACGTGTGTGTGTGGGGGGAGGGGGGAGGGGAGGGGGTGGTGATTAGAGGGAGTTTCCATCACACCTCCAATAATAATGAATCTCTCTCTCTCTCTCTCCCCTAGTACATTCGGTGGCATCGACATCTCATCTTCCAATTGAGTGGCAACGAACCAAAGCTCTCTCTCTCTCTCACGTGAGAATGAGCTCTTATTAAGATCTTAAGATTGCTCATATTTCCTTTTGCTTCAAAAGTAATATTCAAGCTAGTAAGAATGATAAATGTTGTATATTTGGAAGCTTTGTATTTTTATTTTTTATTTTATTTTTAGCATAGATGGAGAATGAATCCATGATCTCATCGTAATAACTATAAGTGGATTTTGTCACTGGGTTAATTTATGGCCTGTTTTAATTGGGAGGGGTTGATGGCAAAAGAAAAGAATTGGATAGAAAAATATGTCATTATTTCTTTTTTCTGTTTTTTATAAGTTTTTCGCTAATTTAAGCCAGTTGTACTTTACCCCTATCATTAAGAAATAGCCACTTGCCTTTATTGTGATTTGGGACTAAAGTGCAACTGTTACCTATTTCGTCCGACTTCACAAAATTTGAGGTACACGCGCAATTGGAGTAAATATCTGCAAGGAATGAGTGTTTCCCTTAAAAACTAGTCATGCAAAAAGACATAAATGCCCTTATACATGTCTATATAATGAGACAATGCATAAATATGCTCCAGTGAGTTAGAGAGTTCCAAGTAGAAGATTTCCAAGAGAAACCGACGTAGAAGAAGATTTCCATGTGATGTACTAGAATTTATTTATTTATTATTTTAGTTTATTTTAAATTTTAGAAATCACATGTACATACAATTATTATTGTTAACTTTTGAGTAAATTAGTTAATTGCAAATTTATTTATTTATTTTTGAAAGGTGAGCTACTATAATTTATTTATTCGTTTATTTTTTTATGTTATTTTAAATTTTAGTGATCATACATGCATTTATTATTGTTAACTCTTGAGTAGTTTATTCAATTGCATTTTTTTTTTTTTGAAAGGTGAGCTACTATAATTTATTTATTTTAAATTTTAGAGATCATATATTTATATAATATGATTATTATTGTTAACTTTTTAGTAAGTTTTTGAAAGGTGAGCTACTATAATTTATTTTTTATTTTATTTTATTTTAAATTTTAGTGATCATATATGTATTTAGTATGATTATTATTGTTAACTTTTGAGTAATTTATTTAATTACAAATTTATTATTTATTTATTGTTTTTGAAATTCATGTAGATGTCAAGTTATTCATCAAGCAAAATGGGGGCAGGAAAAGCACTTGACCTATATGGTTCTAAACAAATCCTTTTCTCTCGGTACTGTTATGGGGCTCGGGGCAATTGTGACTTTTCAACACAAATTATTAACGAGTGCTGTTATTAGCACCCCATAAATTATTTTGGATCTTTCAATTTTTAGTTTTTTTTTTATTACAATAATAACATCAAACAAAATTACTACAAAAGACATCATTAATTTTTGGACACTCCATCTCACAATTAAACCTACACCCCTACTACATCTTGAATTAGGGTTTATGAGAGTACCTACCTCTATCACCACCCATCCATCTTCCTCAAATCTCACTTTCAAAACCTACCCACTCTCAAAACCTTGAAAACCCTTTGACGGAAATATTCTGGTGGTAACGGTGGTAACAGTGGCAACCATTCGATTACCTACACTTTTCCGACAATGACAATGAGTGAAAGTTTGTTTGGCAACCACAACTTCATAAGACGAGAGGAGTACAACAATAAAAACTTTGAAGAGGTTCATGGCTTTGATATTGTTCTTAACTCAAAAGACATTGGCATTGTAAGGGTAAGTTTCTTGAAAAAAATGGCAAAAATAATAAAATATGTTCGTCATTTTTTCGGGACTGAACTCCCAAACATATGACCGAAATTTGAAAATACAAGTCCGAATATTGTTTATTTGTTCGGAAACCGGTAACCAAACATTTATTATTTGTTCGAAAACAGGTAACTGAACATTATTCATAGGTTCGGACCTATTTTACTGAGAAAACTATACCAAATATTATAATTTTTTTTCTACAAGAGAAGAAATTATTATGAGAAAACTAAGAAATTATATATGTATATATATAGCGAGAGAGAGAGAGAGAGCATACCAACAGTGACAATGCCGAATGAGGCAGCAGAAACAATAATCAAATTGTCTCTTCTTCTTCTTCTTTGTGGGCTTTGTTAGGGTTTTTTTTGAAGTGAAGTTTTTTAGGAGTGTGGAGGGATGTCCATTCAATGGGTGAAATATTTTCACAAGGATAATTTTGGTATTATTTTGGGGGGGGGGCGAAAGAAATTTTAAGGATTTCAAAATTTATAAGTGGTGGTCCAAAGAAATAAGAGGTCCAAAATAATTTATGGAGTGCTAATAGTACCACTCTTATCAACAAAGTTAGCGTTGCAAAAAGTCCAATATCACAAGAGGGGTAAGTGACTATTTCCAAATAATAGGAGGTAAATGGTAATTGGCCTACACCACAATGAGGTAAATAAGATTTTTCCCTCTTTTTTAAAGGAGATGAGAAAGGGTTTAAAAAAAATATAAACTCTATTTAGTTTGATTTTTAGAAATTTTTTCAAAAATCTAAAAGTTAATTTGGTTTTAAAAAAAATTTAGAAAACACTTCTAATTTTCATTTCACCCCTTTTTTTTTTTCTTCAAATTTCTACCCAAATTTATAATTAAAATACAGTCTTAAATTGTTTATTATGGTGCGTTTTGTGAAGCCCAAGTTCGTTATGGTGCCCCTTTATATATATATATATATATATATTGTGCCATTAAATTGTTTCAGTAGTTTGATATTAAAGTTACCTTACCCACATGTCCATTATTGGGCTCAAAAGGTTAATGGGTTGGGCCACAGCTGGGTTATACAGCGCGTATAAACTAAGATAAAATAAAAATAAGAAGGCCAAACCCTTGGAATTAAGGAACCATCCTTGACTACAGCTAGTTTGGTGAAATTTCTTAAACTTTTCTGAATATTGGGAAATTTTTCAGTGTACTTAAATTAATACAAAAATATCAATTGAATGAAATTTTATGATTTCATCCCAATTTTTTAGTTTTGGGATGAAATTTTTTTCGATTTATAGAATGAAATTCATTGTTTTGGATTAAAAATTTGCGATTTAAGTGTGAAATTTCTAGTTTGAAAAATTGCGAAATTTCTCACTTTTCCTAAATTTTATGGAGAAAAATATCAATTTGAAAAATGTGATCAGGCTTGAGTGCAAAAAAAAAGAAAAAAAAGAAAAAGAAAATGTACTTAACCAAAAGAGGTGGATTGGGGAGAACGCGTGACGAATATGATTTCCAAGTTTGAAAACTGTAAACATTTCACAATTTCATAAATTTTGCAACTGCAGAATTTTAGTGCTTTGTTTTGTTTTGTTTTGTTTTTCACATTTCAAAAGTGTGAAATTTCATTAAATTGTGAAATTTTTGGTTTTTAAAACTATAGAATTTCATTATTTTGAAAGTGTGAAATTTCGCAATTTCTGAACATAAAAATATTGTGAAATATATATATATATATAAGGAACTTTTTTTTCATAATTTCAAATTTCATAAAATCCTAACTATTGAATATTCATGGAGTTCAATTTTTCCAGCCATTAATTTTCCCAAAAATTTCTTTGATCTTGATTTTTTTTTTCTTCTTAAAATGCCTTTTATCACCTTAACAAAAAAATAAAATAAAATAAAATAAATTTAGATCTTCTTAACAAGTACCCCTAAGGCACAAGAAAAATGGAAAAAAAAAATTAAATAACACGAGACACTAATAATATTTATATTTACGCTTTTCACTGAATTTAATATACTTTTTAACACTTTTACCTATTTTCAATATACTTTTTAACTTAATTCCAATGTGTTTATGATAAATCAACACTAATTAAAAAAATTCTCTACGTTAGTTGTTACTTATTCCTTATTTTGAAAATTGATCATTCAATTATGTCCTACTTTTCAATAAAACAATAACAAGCCTCATGTATATGTTATTTTTCTCTACCACTTTTTTACTCTCGCACACATACGTCACTTGCACTCATATATTGATTGTCATCCTTTTTTGAGCCTATAAATCAGGCATTTCACAATTTTAAAATTAATAAGAAATGTAAGGTAGCGTTTGATAGAGTTTTTTAAATATGATTTGAGAATAGAAGTTATATTTTGAGTTTGTGAGTTTTGAAATTATGATTTGAGTGTAGAAGATTTGTTTGATTATAAGTTTTGAATTGAGTTTGAAATGAATGATGTGACATATGATATTTAATTCAAAAACTTACAACTCATAACTAAACACACAATCCCAAATCCTATTCAAAACTCATAAAAAAATTTAAAATTTTTTTGGAAAGATGTTTGATTTAAAATATAAAAATAACAGTTGCAAAAAAAAAAAAAAAAAAAAAAACGGTATACTATTCCAGTCAATCGACTGGACGTCTGGGAGGACGACCGAATTAGCGAAATTTTCTCGTCTAGAAAGCAGTTTTCAAAAGTGGGTGTAAAATTAATTTTTGAAAATTACAACCAAACACTACGTGCAAACCAAGAGATGTAATTACAATTCCAAAGCTCTTCCAAGCAAAACCTAAAATTTCACACTAAAAAAAAAGTGTAAATATATATATATTTTTTATTTTACATAATTCTTGTGTCAATTGAAATCTTGTTTGATAGATTTTGTAGAGTTGGTTTTGAAAATATAAATTTTATCAAAAATAAAATGAAATTTATAGAGTTTAAAATTTAGTTAAATTACACTTACCTCCCCTGACATTTCTGGCAAATATAGAAACCTCTCCCGTGGTTTCAATAATTACAGAGCCTCCCCTACTTTTGCTGACAATATGAAGATTCTCCCATTCCATTAATTTAGTATAAACGACTTTACTTGGCTATCCAAATGACCATATCACCTCCTTTGAATTTAGTAGGAAGAGAAGAAAATTACTAAATCAACCAATAAGCTATTTAAATGAAAATTTTCACTTACTTCCCCTGAGGTCTTTTTTTTTTTTTTTTTTTTGATCAGCTACTTCCCCTGAGGTCTTGCATATATATTATTAAAGACTAATGCATATTTTAACATAACACCCTAATAGTTTAATATTAAACCCCAATAATGATTAATACAATACTTATAAGACTTATTTCACAGTATATAAACAACAACAAATTTTTTTTTATCAATTTTAATTAATGCATTTATTATTTTAAAATAATTTCTTTTCTTTTCTTTTTTTTTCAAATTGAAACATATGGATTAATTTTTTTTCCCAACAATTTGTCCTACTTATTTATTCATATGTAAGAAAATTATTTATCCCTAAATTGTTAAGATATTATTAACAAATTTTAATTTTTATCTTTGAATCATTAAATCTCTAATCGATACATATTTTTAAAAAAAAACACAAGTTATTCTTACATGATTTAAAAAAATTAAAAAACAAATATAGAAGTAAAAAAAAAAATCAAATCACCTCACAATAGATTAAAATTAGTTAATAAGAAATGAAAGATCAAGAAATCATTTGAGAATAATAAACAATTCAAATAATTTGTCATTTCTTACACCTAAAATTAAAATTAATCTTTACTTGAATGGAGAAATTATTTGAGAATACTAAAATACTCAATTAATTTGTTGTATGGTACTTCAAATATATTTCACCATCTTTATTTTTCTCATTTAAACTATTTTTATTAAACTAAATCTTAAAATTAATTTCTCAACTTCATTAATGGTTAAATTTTTATTTTTATTTTTAATTTTCACCTTTATTTTGTTATGTTATTATTTATAGTGAACTGTTATTATTTAAATTATCTAATTTTACTTCTTCCATATATCTAATACTCATATAATTTTATTGACAAAATTGATAAACCAAACTCTAATACTAATTTAAACACAGAACGAAATTAAAACACTTTCTAAAGAAAAAATATATAAATATAATTTAATTTATCCTATTAAATATATATGAAATTATTATTTATTTTTCATAATTTTTTAAAATAAGAATGTAATTTCTTGACTCGATTTTTTTCCACAACAAGTTTTTGAACTTTTATGTAAAAATAAAAAATAAAAAAAATCAGGCATTAATGAAAGTGAGAAATTAATTTTAACATTTAATTTAATAAAAATAGTTTAAATGAGATAAATAAATATGGAGAAATAGATTTTAAGTATCATGCATAACAAATTAATTGAATATTTTATTATTCTCAAATAATTTCTCTATTCAAGTAAAGATTAATTTTAATTTTAGTTATAAGAAATTACAAATTTTTTTAATTATTTATTATTCTCAAATGATTTCTTAATCCTTCAATGCCTATTAACTAATCTTAATTTATTGTGAGGTTTCTAGATTTATTTTACATCTATTTTTATTTTTTTATTTTTTTAATCATATAAGAAATATTAATTTGTGTTGTTTTAAATATCCATCGACTAGAAGTTTAATGGCGCAAAGATAAAAATTAAAATTTAAGAATAATATGATTGAGAAAATAAAATACAACATTTGAATAAATAAGTAATGCAAATTTCCAGGAAAAAAATAAATCTATTTATTTTAAATTTAAAAAAAAATTGAAATAATAAATGCATTACTTAAATTAATAAATTTTAGGTTATTTATGTGGTGTGAAATAACTCCATATTAAATTATTAGGATGTTATCTAACATTAATTTTAGAGAGATTATTTATTTTTAAGGGAAAATTACATTTACCTCCCCTGAGGTTTCTGACAATTATAGGAACCTTCCATGTAGTTTCAATAATTACACTAATTCCCTTACTTTTGAAACTATTATCAAGATTTTCCTCCTGTTAGGCAAATTAATAGAATTTGCTGATGTCATACCAAAAATGACAATATTACCCATTAATTTCTTTATCTAGTCAAATGAGAAATTTCACTCACCTCCCTTGAGATTTTGCATATATATTATCAAAAACTCATACATATTTTAGCATTATTTAATAAAATTCTTAAATTTCATGCAATATTAAATAAAATATTTAAATTGTTCAAACATTATTAAATCATTTAATGAAAAAAAAAATTAATTGTTATTGATAAAATACTTAAAAATAAATAATCTCTCTAAAATTAATGTTAGATAACATCCTAATAATTTAATATAAGGCTTATTTCACACCACATAAATAACCTAAAATTTATTAATTTAAGTGATGCATTTATTATTTGAATTTTTTTAAAAGGTAAAATAAATAGATTTATTTTTTCCCCAACAATTTGCATTACTTATTTATTCATATGTAAAAATTTTATTATTTTATCTTTTCTCAATCATATATTATTCTCAAATTTTAATTTTTATCTTTGAGTCGTTAAACTTCTAGTCGATAGAGATTTAAAAAACGCAAATTAATATTACATGATTAAAAAAAATTAAAATTAAAAATGAAAATATATGTAAAAAAAATTTAATCGCTTCACAATAAATTAAAATTAGTTAATAGGGAATGAAAGACCAAGAAATCATTTGAGAATATCTAAATTAAAATTAATCTTCACTTGAATGGAGAAATTATTTGAGAATAATAAAATACTCAATTAATTTGTTATGTATGATACTTAAAATTTATTTCTCCATCTTTATTTATCTCATTTAAAAGATTTTTATTAAATTAAATCTTAAAATTTATTTCTTACCTTCATTACTGGTTGAATTTTTATTTAATTTTTTGTTTATAAAAGTTCAAAAACCTGTTGTGGGGGGGGGGGAAATAGAGCCAAGAAATTACATTTATATTATAAAAAACTTATGAAAAATAAATAATAATTTCATATATATTTAATGGGGTAAATTAAATTACATTTATATTTTTTTTCTTTAGAAAGTATTTTTTTTTCATTGTGTGTTTAAATTAATATTGGAGTTTGATTTTTCAGTCTTGTTAATAAAATTATATGAGTATTATATACAGAAGAAGTAAAATTAGATAATTTAAATAATAACACTTAGCTATAAATAATAATAGAACAAAATAATGGCAAGAAATTAAAAAATAAAATAAAAATTTAACCATTAATGAAGGTGAGAAATTAATTTTAAGATTTAATTTAATGAAAATAGTTTAAATTAGAAAAAATAAAGATGGAGAAATATATTTTAAGTATCATATAATAAATTAATTGAATATTTTAGTATTTTAAAATAATTTCTCCATTCAAGTAAGGATTAATTTTATATTTAGGCATAGGAAATGAGAAATTGTTTGAATTGCTTATTATTCTCAAATGATTTATCGATCTTTCATTTCCTATTAACTAATTTTAATTTATTGTGAGGCAATTAGATTTTTTTTACTTCTATATTTATTTTTTATTTTTTTTAATCATGTAAGAATAACCTGCATTTGTTTTTTAAATATGCATAGACTAGAAATTTAATGACTCAAATATAAAAATTAAATTTTTTTAATAATATCTTAACAATATAGGGATAAATCATTTTCTTACATATGAATAAATAAGTAGTACAAATTGCTGGAAAAAATTAATCCATATTTGTTTCAACTTAAAAATATAAATAAATAAATTCAAATAATAAATGTATTAATTAAAATTGATAAATTTTACGTTGTTTATATTGTGTGAAATAAGTTTTATACGTATTGTATTAATTATTAGGGTCTTATATTAAACTATTAAGCTGTTAAGTTAAAATATGCGTAGATCTTTAACAATATATATGCAAAACCTCAGGGAAAGGGAGTGAAAATTTTCATTTAAATAGCTTATTAGTTCAAAGGGGCAGCATGGTCATTTTAGATAGAAAAGTAATGGCATTTATGCTAAAAATTAATGTATTGGGGGAATTTTGATATTGTCAGCAAAAGTAGGAGAAGTTTCTGTAATTATTAAAATCATATGGGAGGTCTCTGTATTTGTTAGAAATCTTACGAAGATAAGTGTAATTTACCCTATTTTTAAGTATTTTATCAATAAAAAATAATTTTTTTTCTATTAAATGATTTAATAATGTCTTAACAATTTAAGGATTTTGTTTAATATTACATGAAATTTAAGAATTTTATTAAATAATGGTAAAATATGTCTCGATTTTTGATAATATATATATATATATACAAAGCCTCAAGGTAGGCGAGTGAAATTTTTTATTTCAATAGATTAATTGGCAATTTCATCATTTTTGGTATGATGTTAGTATGACATCAGTAAATTCTGTTAAATAGCCTATTAGTGGGAAAATCTTGATAATAATTTCAAAAGTAAGGAAAGTTAGTGTAATTATTGAAACCACAGAGTAGGTGTCTATAATTGTGAGAAACCTCAAGCAATATAAGTGTAATTTACCCTTAAAATTTTAACACAATTAAAAAAATTACTTGTCACTAGTACTATGGATCCTTTGACTCCCAATCGGGTTGTCTTCCCAAGTCTCTTAACATATTGGGTATTGCTTTTTTATTACAGCAACAGTAACGTCACCGATATGAGCATATCGGCAATTGCTAACTATTATGATTCAAATGTGCATTTATTCTCAAGTCCCGCTTTTGTCCGCTGCATTCAAATGGGTCTAATATTGAATCATATCTCGTTTAGATAGAAATATCCACTGTCCCGAATAGATGATCTATTTGACCAACTCTAGGGAGCACAAGTGCTCTCTAAGATAGATCTTAGATCTGGGTATCACCAGTTAAAAGTCAAGACGAAAGACATAGAGAAAACTGCATTCAGAACTAGCTATGGGCACTATGAATTTCTAGTGATACCATTTGGGGTAACTAATGCACCCGCAACTTTTATGGACTTAATGAATAGGGTGTTTAAACAATTTCTAGATGAATTTGTTGTTGCATTCATTGATGATATATTGATTTACTCTAAAAGCAAGGAGGCTCATGAAAACCATTTACGAATTATGTTGCAAATTTTGAGGGAAAAGAAATTCTATGCCAAACTCTCCAAATGTGAATTCTGGCTGGACAATGACATTTTTAGGTCATGTAATCAACAAAGATGGCATATCAGTGGACCGAAGGAAAATTGAGGCCATTGCAGACTAGCTAAGACCAACCAATGTGTCAGAAATCAGAAGCTTTCTGGGGCTTGCATGTTACTATCACAAATTTGTGAAAGACTTTTCAAAACTTTCCATGCCATTAACACAGTCGACACAGAAAAATGTACCATTTAATTGGAATGATCAATGGGAGTCAGCCTTTCAAGAACTGAAAACTAGACTGGTAACTGCACCAATTTTGACATTGCCCAACAGAACCGATAGGTTTCAGATTTATAGTGATGCTTCCTACAAAGGCTTAGGATGTGTGTTAATGCAAAATGGGAAGGTGATTGCCTATGTGTGGAAACCCCATTTTTGACTGCCTGCAAGGCTTAAGCGCTTTACTCGGAATACTCGATGATGAAAGTGGTATTGTGCGTGGTTCGAGGTCACAATGAAGGAGTCTTGTTCAAGCTTTGAAACAACCCTAAACCTTCCATATTCCCATTGATTATACCTAAGAAATTCCTTTTTATACTTTGTGCCACCCTGTGTTAAGGCTGAAACAGAAAAACAGGGGAAGTCATTGAGGCCCAACCATGCCTTGTTGAGGGCCGGCCGTGGCTATTGAGGGCCGGCTGGGCTTCAGTAGCGAGAAACACTGTTCTGGGCGGGAGGCCGCCAGCTATCCATTTTTGAAGATATTTATCACCTTTTGTACTCAAATTCTATAAATACGACCATATACCTCTGTTTTGGGGGTTGAACAATTGAAAGAAAGCCTATACACATAGAGGGAGCTCATCCTTCCTCCTTTTTCCATTGCAAGCTACCTTTGAGTTAACCTACCATCCTTGTATCATCTATATACACCATACAAAACCTTGACTCATTATCTTAAAGCCTTGGTTGACCCTTGAAAAGCATAATTCAAGCTTGAGAGTGTATTAAGAGTAAGTTTGATCATCAACCAAAGCTTACTCTATTTTGAGAGGTATAACCTTGTAACTTTTGTTCTTGCTTTTGTTTACTTCATTTCTATCTATTTCTTCTATTCTTGGGTTGTTTTACATCCATTTTGAGTGTTGGAACTTGGGTTTGGATAAGCTACCAAAGATGGTAAAGTTAACACCCTTACTTGCACCTATTTTTTTTATAGCTCAACCCTTGGTTCCTTTACACTCTTTTTCTTTGATTTTTGAACTGATTTTCAGACTGGAACTAAGGCCAAAAAACATGGTTTGAAGTCTTAAAATTGGTGGGGTTGGCCACCCCTCTTTGTTTTTGCTTACATAGTTTTATTATCTTTACCTTTTGTTTAGCTTTTAAGCTCTTTTCTTACCTTTTTAGCCACTGTTTTTGGCTTATTAGCCACTGTTTTTGGGCTGTCCTACTCTATTTAAGTGATTCAAGCTTTGATTAGTTCATTTGTTATAGCATTGGTCTTTGTACGTAGCTTGTATTAGCCTTTCTTTGCCTAACTTTCATAGTAATAACCTCATTTTAAGAATCAACTTGCCACTCCTTTCTTTCATTTGAGAGTTGCTTCAATTGGCTAATGGTTATTCAACACATGAACTAGAGATTCACGCTTAATGGCTTAATCTCTATGGAGATTCATTGTCAATGGCGTAATCTCTCTTTCATGTTGAGAATTACTTCCCCTTTGATGCTTCTCTCGTTTTAGAGGACTTAATCATTACTTCGGACAATTGGACTAAAGAATGGAAATGACTAAAAGAATTGTTTTAAAAGCAATCGACACACATAAAGAAAATAAGTCATATTGATTGGGCTTGGCCGGCCGTTATGCCAAGTTTATCGAGTCAAGAGTGATCATGAGCTAATTCATGGCGCTTTGATGATTCTTGAAGTGTCTCTACTTCCTTTTTTTGAGTTCGTTCCATGATAAAGAGGGAGGAGTGGTCATATTCATTACATTCATTGATTTTTTTGTCCAAAATTGTATCTGGAATCATCAAGCAATCAATTTGCTCATTGATGGTTTTGGAAACAATTCTAACCTTCTCTTAAGGCTTTTCCATGACAAAGAAAGAAGGAAGGGACAAACAGAGCTTGAACAACTCTGTCTGCACTGTTTTCACTTTAGAACACAAAACATAGTTTTGCACAAAATTGAGGCACAACCAGCCTCCTCTAGGCCCGGCTAGGCTTCATTGAGAGCCGATCGGCCCTCAATGTTTGGTCAGCAGTGTATTTTTGTAGAAAACAGAGGGTAGTAGCTGAGGTGAAACAGAGCAAGCCTGGGGCAAACAGAGCTGTTTTTGAACATTGTGCATGTGCATGCATGCAATTCTTGCGCGTCCTCGCTTACATTATGATTGTTGTAATTAATTTAATTTAATATTGTTTGTTATAATTAGTCTCGTTAGTTATTAAGTGCTGTAATTATTATTATTATCCCTTTGTAATTGTTGTAGTTAATTAGTTTAAATAGCGAGTTTAATCCTCGTTGTAATAGCATAGTTAGCTAGTTAATTAGCCTCGCTTATTTCATTCGGTTTTGTATTAATTCGGACTTTCAGACTTTGATTCGCACCCTCTTGCGTGAGGGCAATGTTGTAATAATGTGTATGTCTTTCAACCCCATGTATTTCTCCCTTTTACTTACTTGCTTATGATGGTTAATATAGGACATCACGTTTCATTAGCATACTTCATGTTTTGTATCCATAGCCGAGCTTGTAAAATACATAATGCATATGTTGCATTAGTTATATTGCATTTAATTATGAACATGCATATTTTTCTAATTATTTTGCTTTGTTTTGGCTCGGAGTACAAGGTGAGCATTTACTTGTTTTAGCATATTGCATTGAATGTTAGTGCTGTCATATCTAGCATGAATACCATGAGGCTAATTGCTTAAATGATATAATTGTTTGAATGTTTATGGATAAAGGCTAGTTGTTTGAACTGGGATGGTTTGATCAATGTCCATTTTAAGCCCACTTTTTCAATAGGCAAATTCACAAAACAATTTCAAAAAAAAACATGAGATAACATGTTCCAATTCTTACAAACTAGTCTATAGCTTGCATGCACATCACATAGTAAAATAGCTAATAAATCCGAATAAGAGCATATAATGTAAAATAAGAAATACATCATGATTAGTAGAGGTCGATCTCTAATCGAGCGAGTGGGGTGCTCAATTCATGACCTTCCCCTCTCGTACCTAAGTTCCCGAGCCGAGACACTTTGGTGATGATGGACTAATAGCCTTTGGCATGAGTCTAGGGTTTCCTAAGTTTCCCAAAAATATTTAGGTGGTGACTCTGTAATCTGGCAAAGTAGTCCATTTTTGGCATTTGATTCAAACATTGATTTTCCAAAAAGAATTGCCAGATTTAGACTCTTTTTGTGTTTTCATTATTTCACATTGCACTTGTGAAATCAGATTCAGAACCACAAGTGGAGTTCGGACTGTAGGGCTATTCGCCTTCCGAAAGGAGCGCGGAAAGTCTTGCTACACTATGCTTCTCGACAACTTCGCACACATGAAAAGAATTACCCAACTCATGATCTTGAATTGGCAGCTATGGTTTTTGCTTTGAAAATTTGGCGCCATTATCTGTATGGAGTGACTTGTGAAGTGTACACTGACTATAAAAGTCTGAAATATTTTTTTACTCAAAAATAATTGAACATGAGACAAAGAAGATGGTTGGAATTGATCAAAGATTATGACTTGCAAATTCTGTATCATCCAGGGAAGGCAAATACCGTTGCAGATGCATTGAGTAGAAAATCGATTGGGAATTTGTCATGTTTACTCACCGGTCAGAAGGACTTGATATGTGACCTGGAAAGAAATAAAATTGAAATTGTGCTACAGGAATAGGGCGGAATTCTAGCCGCTATTTCTGCCCAGCTTGCAATGATTGAAGAGATTAGAGAGAAACAACTTGAAAATGAGTTTTTGCGAAAGATTGTCAATGAAATTGATTCAAGACCAACGCTCAGATTTGTGCCTAAAAACAATGTGTTGAAATTTCAAGGCAGATTGTGTGTACCAGATTGTTTAGAATTGAGAAAGTGCATTATGACTGAAGCCCATAATTCCAAATTTGCTATGCGTCCGGGAAACACAAGATGTACCATGACTTGAAACAAAAATTTTGATGGCCTAGAATGAAAAAGTGTATTACTGACTTTGTAGCTAGATATTTGCATTGCCAACAAGTAAAAGACAAACATCAATGGGCTGCTGGATTACTTCAATCACTTCCAATACCGAAATGGAAATGAGAGCACATCACGATGGACTTCATTGTTGGATTGCCACGCTCCTCCTGAGGTATGGATTCTATTTGGATCATTGTTGATTGTTTAACTAAATCTGCCCATTTTTTGCTTGTCAAATCTTTGTATAATATGGATAAGTTGGCTAATTTGTATGTCAATGTGTCACGCCCCAAAATTTGGACAATTAAATATTAAATTAGGACTAAACCCCAATTAATATTCCATCATCCAAATCCTAGGGGTGAAACAAAAAAACTAAACGCCAACCAAACCATCAACCATAATTTCATAACTAACCAATACCTCCAATATTAAAGTAACAATAAATAGTCCAAAATAACTTAAATAATGTACGGTTACAAACCATGCCAAATTATTCCAATACTAAAGTCATAAAAAAAAATAATAATAAATACATAAACTAATATCAACCCTAAGCTCAAGAAAACAAAAGAAATCCAAGAAACATGTCCAACCACTATAGTTATTCCACGTCACCACCGTAGCCCCAACTAATCCTGCAAAGGAAGCTCGATTGCGCTCAAACAGAACGCACCTGAGTTGCCAAGAGACAAAACGGGTCAATATGCAGGTATACTAGTACGAGTACAAGATTTAACTCCCACATGTCCACCAAACACAAATAAAAATACATTTAATTCTTATTACGGGACAAGACAAATATTTCCATCCGCACCGAGATGAATGGGTAGTTTCTCGAGATACGGTGGCATTTAGTTTCTTACTCGTACACAACGAAATATAAATTGATTATAAAATAAACAAAAGAGAAATAAAAATATGGTGAGTCAGCCCTGCATAAAAAAGTTAGTAAGACCCACCATCCTGCAAAAAAATAAAGTTAGTATAATTTAATCATAAGTAACTTGCTAAAGAAGTATAAAAATACACCGTTTCATACTTAAATAATTCGAATTGACCAAAACTCAAAGATCAAAAGTTGTATAGTATCAAATTTCCTAAAAGACAACGTGAACGAATTTAACAGAAACTGAACAGGTTGATAGAAAAACTTGATAGAAAAACCTAGATGGAATTCAATCGAAAAATCTGAAGCTGAAAACGAACAAAAACTGCCCTAAGATGATTTTTTTCGGAAAAGTTTTAAAACACAAAACGTGTGCAGAATAATGTTTTACTTTAGTTTATGTGAAACCAATAAAAATGAGCTCGTTTCATGGGTTAAAATAGCCTCTAAAATCTGCATTGCTAAAATAAATCAAAACTATAATAACCAAGATTATCCGATTATAAGTTCTAATCGATCTTTTTAATAAAAAATTAAAACACAAAAGTTGTCTAGAATCACGTATACATGCCTCTGCTCAAATTTCATAATTTATCAAGGTCGATTACTATTTTTCAACCTATACAAATCAATACAATACACACCATAACAATAAACTCATAATTAAATTCTTTGTACCTTAACTCCACCACTTCGGCCCTCCACTTCCGGCCTACACATATATCCCATGTGCCTCTCGTATACCTAACACCGCTCTGAAGCCAAACTTGTATGGGGATATTGTCCCGAGTTTGACCCACACTTCCCGGATGGTTAGCATATACGTACGCGTGTAAATCAAAGCACTTGTCTACTCATGAGAACGAGGCAACAATATATATATACACAACATCTGACTCATGAGAATAAACATAACAATGCCAAGCCTAAGGCATCCAAATAAATCTCATAATTCTCACTTTTTTTTTTTATACACTATTGTAGACGTCCCTAAACGTCCCGGGAGGGAATCCCGTTTTGTTCATTGGGGCTTACTATAGTTCGGACTCAAATGTCACGGTTCTAAATCTAATCCCGCAAAGTGCAATGCGAGACCGATAAATCACCAAAGAGTCCAAATCCGGCAAATCGTTTTGAAAACAAATTTTTAAAAAGAAGTGCCAAACATTGACTGCTTTGCCAGACATAGAGTCGCCACCTAAATATTTTATTTTGGGGGAATTTAGGAAACCCTGACTCGTGCCTAAGGCCACGTGTCCGTCATCACCAAAGTTGCCTCTGCTCGGGAACTTGGGTACGATTGGGGAAGGTCACTTCATGAGCACCCCCGCTCGCCCGATCAAAGATCGGCCTCTACTAACCATGATATCGAGTTTTGAAAACATTATATGCTCTTAGTCCGGTTATTAGTCTAGAATTACTATGTGATGCGCACAGCATACAAGTATAGACTGGATCACCTAAATTGGAACAAAACATTTCATGTTTGCTTATTTGAAAATGGTTTGATGGTACTACTCGTAAGTAGGCTAAGATGTGGATTTTGCCACCCTCAAGTGAGCTTAGAAAATAAGATGATTTTGTCACCTCAAGTAGGCTTAAAACTCGCGTTTGATGAATTGTTCCAATTTAAATAATCCAACCTTCACCCACAGGCATTCAGGCAGTTTATATCACATAAGCAAATAGCCTCATGGTAAGCATGCTATTATGGCAGTCACTCACACACATGCAAGGATGCTAAAGCATAAACACTTACCGAGTACTCCGAGCCAAAGAAATAAGCTAATTAGAAAAACATGCATGAATCCTAGCTATGCTGAGATGCCTAATGTAGCACGTGCAAAAATGCAACTACAATAGGCTCTACTATTCTAAGATGGCATATGAGATGCAACGATCGATACACGTATTCAACTTGGAATTGAAATACGATACAGTTAGTATGATGCGCCGAGCTCGGTGCGTGCAATACGAATGAATGTATGCAAACATGCTAACATGAGGTATGCTAATCGAAACATGACCTAAAACTAACCATAAAAAGCAGGTAAATAAAAGGGAGAAAGACGTGGGGTTGGAAGACATTCACACACGCACGCACGCACTCTTATTACAAATTCGCCTTCTCGATGGAGGGTCCAAAAGAATAATACAAACCAAATAAATAATTAACTACTCTAGCTAATTAATTATTACAGACCCTTAATTAATTAACAAATTAATTACAAAAATAAACTAAGTATGAAATTCGAAAGGCCACCGCAGCTCCGCCTCAAAATGATTGGATGATGCATGCTCGATTTGCCGTGCTCGGAAACCCGTTGCCATGCCAACTGTTGCCTCTGTTTGCACTGTTCTGCACCTCTGAGAATGGTGAAAATCTTAAGGTTGCTTCTGAACCACTCCCTGAGCACTTTGGGATGCCACCGACCAAGAGAAAACACCACCGGCCATGGAAATATGGTCATCGACCAAAAATGGGATCACCGGCTTGATTTTTGTAGTCGGCCGGCACTGAAGTTGGCCGACCGGCCATTTCTTCCTACAGAACACTGGTTTTGCTGCAACAGAGGACAGACAGTGCATGGCATGGAATTCACAAGTCAAATGTATGCACGACCACCCTCCCTATCATGCGGCGGACTCGAGGGAGTGTGGCCCTCGACCCTCGGGCCACCAACCACGCATTTCGATGCATGATGGCCAAAGGTGTCAAAGGTGCATATCGATATGGAATGAATGCAACACACAAATGAAAGCTACACACTCTATTATGTTGGGTCAAGAGTGTCGGCGACCGAGGATTGAGGTACGTTTCGTCACTTTAAGTACGAACGTCCCTCATTCCTCATGTTTGGTTTGACGCCCCAAACCAAACATAATGCAATGTATGTGTGCCATATATAATGCAAAGCATGTAACTAATGCAATGCAACAGGAACAATGCAACTTAACATACAAGCAACATGGTAATACAATAAGCATGCAATGCTACAATGCAACCTAGGTATGCAAGTATATAAAGTGGCAAACATGCAACAATAACGCTAACCACAAGGATGTGACAACATGCAATGCGGTAAGCCTACAACAATACACAAACGCATGATCCATGGACTTACACTAAGGATGGATAGGCCTCAGCCGTGTCCAAAACAGTGGCCAAAGTGCCAATAAATGATGGACAAAACACACCCAAACGTGCACATGTGAAGGTCCAATGCTAAGGCAAGAAAAGAGTCGACTCTCAAGCGTATTAAGAAGAGACAAATAGGGACAAACCACAAGCATGACAAGCTCTGAAAATGTGTAAAGGATGATGCCAAATCAACCAAGCCATGTAAGTAAGGCATGCAACAAAGCCCAAAACTCAAGGCTAACAAAAGGGTTCGAACCATGGCCATATCAACCAAGCCCCAAAGAGCCAAGATAACTTAAAACAGTCCCGGAGCAGACCAAAACAAGGCTAAAACATGCATGGAACAAGGTCGAAAACATGCTCAGAAAAGGGCGCAAAACAAAGGGCATTCAAGGCCACAAAGAGAGCACTCCACTACAACTACCTCAACCACACATGGCATGGATTATTCAAAGAAAAACAGAGCTATAATATGCCAAAAGGAGCCCCAAAACCCACTGATATAGCAGCCCAAGGACTTAATCAAAGAGGCATGCACAATGTCCTATTTTAAGGCACAAAAGGACAACTCTTCAAGGCATTGAAATGATGGTAAATGCAAGCATACAAGCATGGAACATGGACTGAAATGGCATGATAAGTGATTCCAAATCACTGAAATAACCCAAATAAAGCATGCTCATGACTCATACACTCAAGGCTAACAAGCTAAGATACATGGTGGCCATACAAAACATGGCAAATATGGCTGAATCAACACCCAACAGAGCTTAAACATGGTGAAACAAGGTTGAAAACTTCTCAAAGTTAAGTTGAAACATGCTAGCATGGTGGTCTAAATGCATGATACATATTAAGGCAAATAATGGCATTACAAGACAAGCATATGATGCATGCAAGAGACCGCTAAATCAACCAAAAACAGAGGTATAATATGACCAAATGACATCAAATATCTACTAAAATGAAGCCAAAACACATTAAGCCAACATGCTACCTTTACAAGCCAATAATGCAAGCATATAAGACACAAAGGGAGAGGGGTGTCCCTCCCCTATACAAGACCTCAAAACCACTTCTTTACCACTGAAAATCCTCTGGATTTCAGTGGTAAGAAGGCCAAGAAAAAAGGGTTACAAAGCTCAAAGAAGAAGGCACAAAAAGAGGCCAAACAAGGCCTAAGAGGGGGGTGGATGACCCCCAACACAAAAGTGACCTTAATGAAACATCTTAAGAATGAAAAATCAGAACTTTTATCAGTAGAACACTAATCTTAAAATAGTATGCAAGATAAGCTAAAAGCCCATGCAAGAATGGGGAATATAAAGTAATAGTGCTCACCCTTGAAGAACACTTCAAGAACACCAACTTCAGTCCCTCCTTTTGATCAAAACCAACTTAAAAACTCTGAAACCAGCTCCTCAACACCTCGGTAACCGGAGTATAGTGTAACACTAGGTGTCTTAGTGCAAAACTAAGAACAAAAATCCCTTTAGAACACTATTACACACACAACTATGTAGATAGAGGGAGATATAGAGATATATGGATATATAAGTTATATCTCAGAGTTCTTCAACCCTTGGAAAGGGAGGGGAGGCCCTCCTCTTATAGGAGATGCAATCCAAAGCTTCCAAGGGAAGCTAAGTAAAGGATGAAATCTCTTCATACACGTGTATGGAGGGCAGGTTCTATGCTCACCAGCTGGCACAGCTAGCATGCACAAAGCCTGAAAAAGGCAAAGAAAAGGTCTCGGCCAGAAAAAGGGGTCGATCGACCAAAACAAAGGCCGACCGACTAGAAAAGGGTGCCGGTCGGCCAAACATTTGGCTGATATAAATAATACATGGCCGGTGGCATCATGCCATGGCCGGTGGGTTGAGGAAATAGCAAACATATAGCGATCTCGATTTTCCCTTTCTGTATCTGTTGTATTCCGGGCTTTGGTTCCGTGGAGTTGGTAGCTGTATCTATCTTATTGTCGTCCTTTAATTCCATTTGTTTGAGTTTTAGGATGTGTTGGGCATGTTTCGAGCAGGTGGGTTGAGCCTTGGTCTAAAATGTCTTTGAATTTTAACATTTTGATGTGTTGGGGGTTGTTGGGTAATTTTGAGAAAGTTTGGGCCTTTGTGTAATTTTACAAAAGATGGGGTTTTGTTTATATAAACCTATATGCATGTTTGGCATGGAGAAATGAAATAAATGTTGGATTATTGGCAGAGATGGAACCTTAGGGTTGTTTTGTTAATTATGGGAGAATGCCCTAATTACATTGATAAATTAATTTGTATAATTAATTTTGAGAAATGAGGAATTGAATTGGAAATGTTGAAATTGGAAATGTATGGAATTAAAGGATGTAGTTGGATCATTTATCGCTCACCTAAATGAAATGTTGATATTTTATCCATTTGATGCATTTATTTCCTGTTTAGAAATAACTGCTTTGGGCTATCGGTAGAGAATAGTCGTGATTATTGTAGACAATGCATGATGATTAGGCAAACTAAAACTAATCAATGAAATATGTCATCGAATATGACGGTTGAAAGAATACATTAACTTTATGTATTGATTGATGATGTATATGATAATTGTTTATATGCATCGTGTTGTGTGGGAGGAGATAGGGGATGTACTCCACGGTTTAGGGAAAGATAGGGGATGGACCTCTAAACCGGATGTTGTTTGGGAGGAGATAGAGGATGGACTCCGTAGATACAGCTCATAGGCTTATCTAATGATGTGTTGATACAGCTCATATGCTTATCCGTTGAAGTGTTGATACAGCTAATATGCTTATCTGTTGAAGTGTTGATACAGCTAATATGCTTATCTGTTGACGTGTTGATATAGCTAGTATGCTTATCTATTGTGAAATGGGAAGTGTTTAATATGAGTTACTATCTCATATAAGTTGTTTGGCCAGGTTCTGAGCCATAGTTATGAATTGAGAATTGGATAAGAAACGGAAAGTGAAATGTAACATGGACATGATTGTCATGAACTGTAATATGGTGTGAGTTGGAATATAAGTGAGAATCATTTATCGAATGCTATTATTTTAGTCATTGTTTATAGTTGGTTTAGTATATTTCTACTGAGCTGTGGCTCACCCTATATGGGACATCATTTTCAGGTACAAGTAGCATGCCACCTCCAAGGACGTAGCTTGGGAGGCTTGGGACTGATCGATTGTTTTGTGTTTTGGTTGTATTACATGTATAACAAGCCAAGGGCTTTCTTTGTATAGAGTTAGTACTCTCTTTTTGTAACCAAGTGTTGACTTGGAAAGTTGTAAGCCCATAGGGCATTTACTTTTGATGTCAACATGTAATATATTTTTTAAAGATTACTCTGATGGAATATATTTATGCATTATTCTCTTATGTCTAAGCATGCTATTGTTGGATGATTTATGGGTTTTTTTTTTAGGGCGTTACAACTTGGTATCAGAGCGTACCGGGTTCGAATACTTTGGGTACGTGGGAAGTGATTAGTATCACAATGGGTTTGTCTCGCTTGTTAGAGACCTATGTGTGACATTATGTGTTTATTTGATAACATGTTTATGTGACTATGTGGGTATGGGATTTAGTTTCTAGGATGTTGATTGGATCCTTGGGTTTCTGTGAGTCTTGTTGGAAAAGCACTTGATCAATGCTGTTTCTGACCGGAACTCTAGTAACCCCTCGGGACTATCATTATCCGGAAATGGAATTCGTAAGTGCTTATGTGTTTATGTGCTTACGTGGAGTGAATTACAGTTGTCCATGCATTAGGATGCGAGTGTTTAGCTTCGGCACATTTGTGAATGTGCTAATGTTCTTCGTTACCTTTATTAGGATGTCAAGACGAGGACGTGGTGGTAGGCGAGGTAGGCCTATGAGGCAGGAGATGCTTATACCGGATGACATTCTGGAACAGCAGGAGGGGGTTGGCCAGGCGAATGTGGCCGAGCCAGCAGGTCAGGAGGCTATGGGCGCTTTAGCCCGAGGGATAGCCGATGCTTTGAGGGAGTCTATGGGTATTCTCAGAGCTGAGAATCCAGTTCAGGCTCCAGTGCAGGCCCAGGTTATTGAGGCAGGGCCTTCCTTCTTAAAGAGAGAGTTCTTCCGGTCTAACCCGGACGAGTTTGTTGGGGATCCTAAAGAGCCACTTAAGGCTGACGAGTGGTTGGAACAGATGGGTAAGACGTTCGAGATGCTAGGCATCGAGGACGGAGCCTTGAAAATGACCTTGGCATCTTTCCAGCTGAAGGGGGATGCGGGTCAGTGGTGGAAGTTCGTGAAGGGCCGTTTGGACGGCACTTGGAAGGCTTTTGTGAATGCTTTCCAGGAGAAGTTCTTATCTCCAGTAGTCAGGGAGAAGTTGAGAGACCAGTTCTGCCAGCTTTTACAGTTGAGTTCTTCAGTGGCCGAGTATGAGGCTGCTTTTACTAGCTTGTCCAGGTTCGCACCTGAACTTGTGGCATCCGAGGAACGCCGCTGTATCGAGTTTGAGAAGAGGTTGGGGCGCGGCCTCAAGATGAGAGTTGGGGGTTCTATGATTCGAGACTATGGGCGCTTGGTTGATGCTGCAGCCTATATGGAGATCATGATGCAGGAGGAGGAAGGACAGAGAGGCTCCAAGAGGAGCCAGGATGGCCAGGGTGATGGCAGGAGACAGAGGGGTTCTAACCCTCAGCAGTCTCAGGGTGGTGTTGCTAGATCGACCTTTCCAGTGCCGAGTGCAGGCTCGGGGAGAAGCAATTAGGGAGATTTCACCTGTTTCAAGTGTGGTCAGCTGGGCCACAAGGCTTCGGTTTGCCCACAGAGGGGAGGAGGTCAGAGAGCTGCTTCATCTTCAGCTAGACCGCAGAGCCAGAGTCAGGGCAGGGGCCAGCCCTTGTCTTGTTATCAGTGTGGTCAGCCTGGGCACCTGAAGAGGTTTTGCCCACAGTTGAGTGCCACTTCGGGCGCGTCTGGTTCTAGGCAGACGCAGGGTTTTCAACCAGCTCAGTCTGTGCAGGCCTCGAGGGCCAATCTGGGAGCTTCGTCGTCCCAGTCTGTGCAACAGTCGTATGCTCCGAGGGGTGAGCAGGTGGATCAGGGGCCTACTGGGTGCGTGTATGCTGTTACCGCACAGGATCTTGTACCTGCTCCATCAGTTGTGAGAGGTACCTTTTTGTTTTGCAACTCGGTTGCTAGTGTATTGATTGATACGGGTGCATCTCATTCTTTTGTATCTGCTGCATTTGCATCTGTTTTAGGATTGGAGTTGGCACAGTTAGCATCTCCTATTTGTGTAGTGTCACCTATCGGGGGTGAGTTGATTTTGAAACAAGGATGTAGGGGTTGTGATATAGAGGTCGCCGATTGCCGGCTTCCGTTTCCTTTTGTAGTGATGCGCATGTCGGGATTTGATGTTATTTTGGGTATGGACTGGCTATTGTCATACCGGGCTGTTATTGATTGCTACCGCCAGAGGGTCACAGTTTGTACCTTGGGTGGGGATTGTTTCCATTTTCTGGGGGACCGGGTTGGTAGTGTGTTGCCACCGGTGTAGGATCCGCGAGGGCGGAGTGAGCTTAGTGGTCTACTTGCTAGCTTCATGAGTAGTGAGTGTGATGAGACCCAGATTGTATTACTGAGAGTGGTTTGTGAGTGTTCGGATGTCTTTCCCGAGGATCTCATTGGTTTGCCACCTCACCGAGAGATAGAGTTCTCTATTGATTTAGTGCCCGGCACGGCGCCGATTTCTATGGCACCTTATCGTTTTGCCCCAGCCGAGTTGAGTGAGTTAAAGATTCAGCTCAAGGAATTGCTAGATAAAGGTTTTATTCGCCCTAGTGTTTCGCCGTGGGGAGCACCGGCCCTCTTTGCTAAAAAGAAAGATGGTGCCTTGAGGCTTTGTATCGACTACCGGAAGTTGAATCGGGTTACGGTTAAGAATAAGTACCCTATGCCCGGTATAGATGATTTGTTTGACCAGTTGAAGGGTTCTCGTTGTTTCTCTAAGATAGACTTGAGATCGGGTTACCACCAGTTGAGGGTCAGGGAGGAGGATATTTCTAAGACGGCATTCCGTACGCAGTATGGCCATTATGAGTTTCTGGTGATGCCATTTGGGCTCACTAATGCACCGGCAGTCTTTATGGACTTGATGAACCGGATCTTCCGGGAATTCTTAGATCGTTTTGTAGCCGTTTTCGTGGACGACATTCTGATTTATTTTCCTTCAGAGGAGGAGCACGAGAAACACTTGAGAGTGGTGCTCGAATTACTTAGAGCCCATAGGCTATATGCCAAGTTTGGGAAGTGTGAATTCTGGCTAGGAGAAGTCAAGTTCTTAGGCCATGTGGTATCCGGGAAAGGGGTGTCTGTTGATACATCCAAGATTGAGGCAATGCAATATTGGGCACAGCCTAAGAGTGTGTTTGAGATCCGCAGTTTTCTGGGATTAGCTGGGTATTACCGCCAGTTTGTGAAGGATTTCTCCAGGTTAGCTTCGCCGTTGACTAGACTGACCCGGAAGGGAGTCAAATTTGTATGGAGTGAGACTTGTGAAAAGTCGTTCCAAGAGCTGAAAGTTAGATTGACCACCGCTCCGGTCTTGATTATTCCGGAGAGAAGGTTGGGTTATGCAGTCTATTGTGATGCCTCACGAGAGGGTTTGGGTTGTGTGTTGATGCAAGAGGGGAAAGTGGTTGCCTATGGCTCACGTCAGTTGAAAATACACGAGAAGAATTATCCTACACATGACCTAGAGCTAGCAGCAGTGATCCTTGCCTTGAAAATCTAGAGGCACTACCTTTACGATGAGAGATTCGAGGTGTTCTCGGATCATAAGAGTTTGAAATATCTGTTTACACAGAAAGACTTGAACTTGAGGCAGAGGAGGTGGATGGAGTTTATTGAGGATTACGACTTCGAATTGCACTATCATCCGGGGAAGGCCAATGTTGTGGCCGATGCCCTTAGCAGGAAATCCATTAGTGATGTAGCTTGTATAGCCATCCAGGAGTGGGAGATGTTAGGTGCGCTTGGCAAGTTTGATTTTCTTCTGGGCGAATCCGTTGAAGTTGCGGCCTTGTTTTCCGTTGTTGCTCAGCCTACACTTGTGGCTCGAGTGTTAGAGGCACATAGAGGTGACCTTGAGGTAGAATCCCTCCAAGAGAAAATCTCCAGTGAGAAGGTTGAGAAAGGTTTGACGGTGTATCCCGACCAGAGTGTGAGATACCGAGACCGTTTGTTTGTGCTGGAGTCTTGCCGAGAGGAAGTACTCCGAGAGTTTCACCATTCACGCCTTGCGGTGCATCCGGGAGGTACTAAGATGTATCGTGATTTGGATCGCTAGTTCTGGTAGTGGGGTATGAAGAGAGATATGGCGGTTTTCGTGTCTAAGTGCCTTATTTGTCAGCAAGTGAAGGCCGAGCATCAGAGGCCAGCGGGTTTGTTGCAACCCTTGCCTATTGCCGAGTGGAAGTGGGAGCATGTCACGATGGACTTCGTTGTAGGTCTTCCGAGGACTCAGCGAGGTAGTGATGCCATTTGGGTGGTTGTAGACCGATTGACTAAATCGGCGCACTTTATCTCTATGCGCGTGAGAGATTCGGTAGATCATCTCGCCGACTTGTATATTCGGGACATAGTGAGGTTGCACAGGGTCCCAGTAACGATCGTCTCAGATAGAGACCCTCGTTTTACTGCTAGGTTGTGGCAGGGTTTACAGAGTGCCTTGGGCACTAAGTTGACCTTTAGTACGGCTTATCATCCTCAGACTGACGGGCAGTCCAAGCGTACTATTCAGATCCTTGAGGATATGCTTCGAGGTTGTGTCCTTGACTTTAGTGGGACGTGGGAGAGACACTTGCCCTTGGTGGAATTTGCCTACAACAACAGTTTTCAGTCTAGTATCGGTATGGCACCGTTTGAGGTCTTGTATGGCCGACCGTGTAGGTCTCCAGTTTGTTGGGCCGAGGTGGGTGATGCACCTTTGTTGGGTTCGGAGTTGGTGAGGGAAACGACGGAGAAAGTTGAGCTTATCCGTAGGAGGCTTGTTACAGCCCAGAGCCGCCAAAAGAGTTATGCCGACCGTAGAAGGAGGCCTTTGGCGTTTGTGGTAGGTGATCATGTTTTCTTGAAGATATCACCCAGGCGAGGTTTGATAAGGTTTGGGAAGAGTGGGAAGTTATCCCCTCGGTTTATCGGTCCCTTTGAGATCCTTGAGAGGATTGAGAAGGTTGCTTATCGTTTGGCTTTGCCACCGCAGTTATCCGGGGTACATGACGTGTTTCATGTTAGTATGCTTCGGAAGTACGAGCCAGATCTATCGCACGTGTTGGATTGGACCGACTTAGAGGTAGATGAGGATGCCTCGTATGAGGAGAGACCGGTTCGGGTCTTGGATAGACGGGATCAAGTCTTGCGAGGCAAGACCATTCCCTTGGTAAAAGTTTTGTGGAAACATCACGGAGTGGAAGAAAGCACTTGGGAACGCGAGTTGGAGGTCCGCGAGAAATATCCGGACTTGTTTGTTGATGTGTGATCATGTATTGGAAATTTTGTAATATTAGCGAACTTTAAGAGCATTAAATATGTCTTAAGTTGTAAAACATTGTGAATGTTTTGGTTTATGGAAATATTGTAGAACTTGCCTTGAAATGGAAGTTTGTTATAACATTGTATATGTTGAATGTGTTGTAGAAATGGAGATACATCATGAAGATTGAATGTGATATAGAATTGTGAAACATGTATGTAGAAATTGTTGAATTTCGAGGGAAGCATGTTGTTAATACATATTTAGATATGTGGTAATTTGCCTCTTGAATAAGAGATGGAATGACCGGTAGTGGGTCAGGTTGATGAATAATGAGTTGTAATACTGTTGAGAATTGAGAAAAAGCTGGTTTTTTGAAAAACTTGTAATTTAATTTCGGGGACGAAATTCTTTAAGGGAGGAAGGTTATAGCGATCTCGGTTTTCCCTTTCTGTATCTGTTGTATTCCGGGCTTTGGTTCCGTGGAGTTGGTAGTTGTATCTATCTTGTTGTCGTCCTTTAATTCCATTTGTTTGAGTTTTAGGATGTGTTGGGCATGTTTCGAGCAGGTGGATTGAGCCTTGGTCTAAAATCTTGTTGCCAAGTTTTTGGTCATTCCGCTCGAGCGGGTCTTAGAGCGCTCGAGCGGAGATTGCACACCCCCAGTATTTTTGTGCTCTGCAAAACTTCTGCAGGTGTGATTTCTACGCTCGAGCAGATTTCCTGCGCTCAAGCGGGTCGCGCTCGAGCGAGCTTGTTGGCGCTCGAGCGGGTAGTGCATCTTTGGTGTAAGTTCTGGGAGATGAAAATCTGCGCTCGAGCGGACTGGTTTTTCACACTCGAGCAGGTGTGTTTTGTCTTTGTGTCTTGGCGCTCGAGCGGGCATTCTTGTGCTCGAGCGGACCATGTTTTTTGTTCTTGACGCTCGAGCGTCCTTTTCTCCGCTCGAGCGGGAATGTCGTATATCAGAAGGCAGTTAGGCATTTTTGAATCACTTTTTACATTCACTCTCTCTCTCTTACTTTCCCAAAATCGATTTTGAGAGCCTCTCTCTCTAGAAACTCCCTTCTCTCTAGGGTTTGATCTAGTTAGAGTACTTCCCTTTCCTTCGGCCTTTGTAAAAGTTGTGTTGATCGTCGAGGGCTTTGTTTTGATCCGAAAAGTTTGGAGTTTGGAGCACTTTGGTTTTGGTCTCTTCTCCATTTAAGCTCTAACTTCGAGGTAGGGATATCCTACTCCTTCTTATGAGCTTTGTCTTTGAATTTTAGCATTTTGATGTGTTGGGGGTTGTTGGGTAATTTTGAGAAAGTTTGGGCCTTTGTGTAATTTTACAAAAGATGGGGTTTTGTTTATATAAACCTATATGCATGTTTGGCATGGAGAAATGAAATAAATGTTGGATTATTGGCAGAGATGGAACCTTAGGGTTATTTTGTTAATTATGGGAGAATGCCCTAATTACATTGATAAATTAATTTGTATAATTAATTTTGAGAAATGAGGAATTGAATTGGAAATGTTGAAATTGGAAATGTATGGAATTAAAGGGTGTAGTTTGATCATTTATCGCTCACCTAAACGAAATGTTGATATTTTATCCATTTGATGCATTTATTTCCTGTTTAGAAATAACTGCTTTGGGTTGTTGGTGGAGGATAGTCGTGATTGTTGTAGACAATGCATGATGATTAGGCAAACTAAAACTAATCAATGAAATGTGTCATCGAATATGATGGTTGAAAGAATACATTAACTTTATGTATTGATTGATAATGTATATGATAATTGTTTATATGCATCGTGTTGTGTGGGAGGAGATAGGGGATGTACTCCACGGTTTAGGGGAAGATAGGGGATGGACCTCTAAACCGGATGTTGTTTGGGAGGAGATAGGGGATGGACTCCGCAGATACAGCTCATAGGCTTATCTAATGATGTGTTGATACAGCTCATATGCTTATCCGATGAAGTGTTGATACAGCTAATATGCTTATCTGTTGACGTGTTGATATAGCTAGTATGCTTATCTATTGTGAAATGGGAAGTGTTTAATATGAGTTATTATCTCATATAAGTTGTTTGCCAGGTTCTAAGCCATAGTTATGAATTGAGAATTGGATAAGAAACGAAAAGTGAAATGTAACATGGACATGATTGTCATGAACTTTAATATGGTGTAAGTTGGAATATAAGTGAGAATCATCTATCGAATGCTATTATTTTAGTCATTGTTTATAGTTGGTTTAGTATATTTCTACTGGGCTGTGGATCACCCTATATGGGACATCATTTTCAGGTACAGGTAGCATGCCACCTCCAAGGACGTAGCTTGGGAGGCTTGGGACTGATGGATTGTTTTGTGTTTTGGTTGTATTACATGTATAACAAGCCAAGGGCTTTCTTTGTATAGAGTTAATACTCTCTTTTTGTAACCAAGTGTTGACTTGGAAAGTTCTAAGCCCATAGGGCATTTACTTTTGATGTCAACATGTAATACATTTTGTAAAGATTACTCTGATGGAATATATTTATGCATTATTCTCTTATGTCTAAGCATGCTATTGTTGGATGATTTATGAGTTTTTTTTTAGGGCGTTACAAAACAAGCCACCCTCTTCCCTCAAAATAGAAACACAAATGCTTGGCCCACAACCAAGCACAAAACAGTCAAGTTGAGAGGTCTTGAGGCGAGGCGCGCAGTCGAGACCTCCGAGAACTCAAAACGAACACGAACATGAATGATCACCGAGTGTTCAAACGGTGATGTCCAAGTTTTGAGGATGGTAAAAAATGGGGTGTCTACAACTATTTCTCACCAACACTCAAATAAAACAACAATCCATGGAGTCATGGTAGAGTGTAAAGAATTTATCTATGGGTTCCTAATTTATTTTAATTTCATATATCCATGAGTGTGATTACAACAATAAAATAAATCTATATAAAAACCCTAAGCCTTGCATACACAACTAATCAAAATAATTAAAATCAATCAATCATCTAACAACCCTAAACCTTACACACACAACTAATCAAAATAATTAAAATCAATCAATCATCTAAAAATCATAAACCTTACACACACAACTAATCAAAATAATTAAAATCAATCTATCATCTTTATGTAAAAACAAAATCAAACTAACATCAAATAAATAAAAATAAATAAATAAATAAAAACAACGAATTAAATATAAATCAAGGGAAGTGAGTTTTATACTCACAATATTTTTTTGAAGATCAAAGAATTATTTGAAGAACTAATGGAGCTACCAAAACAAAACCCTAAACTTTTTCTTTTTTTTTTCTCCTCTCTTTTTTTTTTTCTTTCTCCCCACTGTTTCTCTCTTTCTCAGCTCTATTTCTTGATTACTCTCTCTCTCTCTCTCTCTCTCTCTCTCTCTCTCTCTCTCTCCTTCTCCGTTTCTCACGACTGCTGCTTTTCTTTCTTTTCTTTTCTTTTGATAGATTCCTAATCCTATTCTAACTTAATAAACTATTATAATATATTATATTATATAATACAACATAATTATAATATATATAAATATGAATATAAGATTAAATATATATATAACACCTCTTTTTTTATATATAACAAATATAAATATTTAAATATTTAGATTAATTATATATAATTAAATAAAACATTAAATTAATTAATTACCACATTAAATTCATTAAATATCACATTAAATTCTCATGTGACCACACAATTAATAAAACCAAAAGTAAAATAAGATAATAATAACTATAATAATAATAAATAATGAGTTAAGAAAATTAGGGTCACTACAATATACACACCTCAAAAGAATCTCGTCCTGAGATTCGATAGGAGAGAGTACTAAGCAAAAAGTTCTGAGTGCATACGCCGAACTTTCTCTTCTAACTCCCAGGTAATATTGTTCTCATCTTCGCTCCATTTCACTTTCACAAAGTTCATTTTTTTGCACCGCAACTGCTTTATATCTCGGTCTAGAATAGTAACTGGTCGCACCACATACTTTAGATCGTCACTAATCCCCAACACCTCTGGTGATACTACTTGGGAAGGATCTTGCACACACTTCCGCAATAAAGATGCATGGAACACATTGTGAATCATAGCTAAAGCAGGTGGTAGAGCTAATTTGTAAGCCACATTACCAATCTTCTCAGTGATCTCATATGGTCCCACAAATCTAGGTGCCAACTTTCCCTTATTTCCGAACCGCATAATACCCTTCATCGGCGAGACCTTCAAAAACACAAGATCTCCAACATTCAACTCAACCCTCTTACGTTTTCTATCAGCGTAACTCTTCTGACAGCTTTGTGCAGTCTTAATACGTTCCCAAATAATGCTCGCCTTCTCCGTGGTCTCTCTCACCAACTCTGGCCCTAACAATGGCACATCTCTTACCTCCATCCAACAAGCAGGTGATCGACATGGCCTCCCATACAAAGCCTCAAAAGGTGCCATCCCGATACTGGAGTGATAGCTATTATTATAAGCAAACTCCACCAATGGCAAGTGTTCTTCCCAACTACTGCTAAGATCGAGGACACAAGCTCTCAACATATCCTCCAAGATCTGATTTACCCGCTCAGTTTGCCCATCTGTCTGAGGATGATAAGTTGTGCTCAAGTCTAACCTAGCACCCAAAGCATGCTGAAAGCTCTCCCAAAACTTTGCCAGAAATAACGGATCACGATCTGAAACTATAGAAATTGGCGCACCATGAAGTCGCACCACCTCTCGAATATACAACCTAGCTAGTTTATCTGCAATTCGGTGAACACTGATTGGAATAAAATGAGCAGACTTGGTAAGTTGATCCACTATCACCCAAATAGATTCATTGCCTCGCTTAGACCACGGCAATCCATCCACGAAGTCCATAGAGATGTACTCCCATTTCCAAGTAGGAATCTCAAGAGGCTGCAAAAGTCCAAACGGTCGTTGGTGTTCTTCCTTAACCTGTTGGCACACATAACATCGAAAAACATACTCTTTTGCGTCTTTCTTCATACCTTCCCACCAAAACGTCCTCTTCAAGTCATGATACATCTTAGTCCCACCAGGGTGAATGGTATATTGGGACCTATGGGCATCATCCATAATCTTTTTTCTCAATTCAACAATCTTAGGTACACACAACTTGCCCTTGAATCGCAATCCCCCATCTGAATCCACAGACCAATCAGTAGGACAATCATCGATCAAATCCACTACAAGGTCATCGAGCTTGCTGACAAGAAACCCATCTAAATTCTGCATCTTACGAACTTTACCCAGTAACGTCAGCTGCACGGTCAAACTACCAATGTATGCCCTTTCAGCACTCTCTATTGGTTGAACATCATGCATCGAAATTAACTCGCAGGACTTCTATTCTTGAATCATCAAAGAAGCTATAATCCCATGTTGTCGACTAAGTGCATCAGCGACCACATTTCCTTTCCCCAGGTGATAAAGGATCTCGAAATCATAACTACTGACGAATTCAACCCACCTCTATTGCCTCATGTTCAACTCTTTTTGAGAAAATAGATATTTGAGGCTCTTGTGATCTGTGTACAACTCAAAGTGCTCCCCAAACAAGTAGTGTTGCTACACTTTCAACGCAAAAATAACTGCTGCCAACTCTAAGTCATTGTAGACGTCCCCGAACATCCCGGGAGGGAATCCCGTTTTGTTCGTTTGGGCTTGCTACAGTTCGGACTCAAATGTCACGGTCCTGTATCTAATCTCGCAGAGTGCAATGCAAGACCGATGAATCATCAAAGAGTCCAAATCCGGCAAATCGTTTTGAAAAATTGATTTTTAGAAAGAAGTGCCAAACATGGATTGCTTTGTCAGATACAGAGTCGCCACCTAAATATTTTATTGGGAGAATTTAGGAAACCCTGACTCGTGCCTAAGGCCACGTGTCCGTCATCACCAAAGTTGCCTCGGCTCGGAAACTTGGGTACGATTGGGGAAGGTCAGCTATGAGCACCCCCGCTCGCCCGATCAAAGATCGGCAACTACTAAACATGATATCTTGTTTTTTTGAAAACACATGTGTTGTTATTCCGGTTAATTAGCTAGAATTACTATGTGATGCGCACAGCAAAACAAGTATAGACTAGATCGCCTAATTTGGAACAAAGCATTACATATCCGTTTGTTCGGAAAAATGGTTTGAGTTTTGCTAATCGCAAGTAAGCTAAAATACGGATTTCAATGAATTGTCCCAATTCAAGCAATCCAACCTTCACCCACAGGCATTCAGGCAGTTATATCACATACACAAATAGCATCATGATAAGCATGCTGTCATGGCAACACTCACACACATGCAAGGATGCTAAAGCGTAAATGCTTACCTAGTACTCCAAGCCAAAACAGAAACTAGTTAGTAATCAAATGCATGATCCTAGTTCATGTTAAGATGGCTAATGCAACACATGTAAAATGCAACTAGAAATAGGCTCGGCTATTTTAAGATGTCATGTGAAATGCAACTTGATACATGTATTCAAATTGGAATTGAAATACAATGCAGTTAGCATGATGTGCCGAGCCCAGTGCATGCAATACAAATGAATGTGTGCAAACATGCTATCATAAGTATGCTAATTGAAACGTGCTCTAAAACTAACCATTGTAAGACGTGGAGTTGGAAGACATGCATCACACACACGCACGTTTATTACACAATTCGCTCTCTCTCGGAGGGACCGAAAGAATAATACAAATTAACTAACTAACAAGCTAATTAATTATTACACAACACTTAACTAATTAAATGAATTAATTAAGCTAAGAAAGCAGTAAAGAGGCCTCGGGAAGAGGGATGAATGCATGCATGTTCGGTTTTGCTCGGAAATCTATCGCCATACTCATGCTGCCTCTGTTTACACTGCTCTGCACCTCTGAAGACTGCACAAGTCCTAAGGCTGCTTCTGGACCACCTTCTGAGCACTGTGGAAGGTCACTGGCCAAGAAGAATAGTCACCGGCCATGGAAAAGTGGTCATCGACCAGTTGTATAGCTCTCGGCCAGAAATGAATAGCCAGCCGGCACTGAATGTGGTCGGTCGGCCAACTCTTCCTGCAGAATCCTGTTTTGCAACAACAGAGGGCAAACAGAGCATGGCAATGCATTTTCAAAGCAATGTGTGCACAACCACCCTCCTTATCATGTTATGAACTCAAGGAAGGATGGTCCTCGACCCTCGGGCCACCAATCACGCATTTCCATGCATGATGGCCAAAGAGTCAAGTGTGCAACTCAATATGGAATGAAATGCACAAAACACATAAAGGGCCCCAACCTCTATCATGATTGATCAAGAGGCAAAAGATGCACACACAATACAATGCAACCTAGGCAAGCAAGCAAGCATGCAAATAACTCAAGTGTGCAACAAATCTAATGCAATATGAGCATGTTAACATGCAATATGTAATAGGATACAACCTAAACATGTGGACATGTATAGCATGCAACAACATGCAAAATGAAACAAGCATGTAACAACATGGTAAGATGGACTTACACTAACATGGGTAGCTCTCAAGCATGCCAAAATCAGTGGCCAAATGTATTGGGATGGTGGCTCGGAATGCATTCAAATGAAGCTCATACAATGGTCGGTAAATGAGGCATACAAGCACAACTCTCAATAGCACTTAAAGCATGGAAAACATGGGAGTATGGCACAAGTATAAGCCCTGAAATATTATACCCAATGATGCCAAAACATGTAAATAGCTCAAGTCAAGCATGCAAGGGACCCCGAAACTCAAAGCTATGCAAGGCTATTACACAACAAGTATGCATGGCAAGCATTTTTCAACCATGAGGCCACAAAACAGAGCTTAGGCAGCCTAAATCATGAACAAAATCAGTTCAAGGCATGGCCAAAAAGTGCTAGAATCATAGGCTAAAATGGCATGCAATACAAGCTAGTAAAGAGGGTTTACACTACAAGTATATGAGGCAATCAAAAGACCACCAAACCAACAAAATTCAGAGGTATGACATGCTAAATAAAGCCCAAAAACCCACTGAAACATGGTCCATACATGCAAGAATGATAGACTCCTTTGATAGGCTATAAAGAGAGTTGTTCTACACATGCAAGATGGACACTTAAAATGGCAAAAAGGGCTCTGGATAGAGCCTATGCAGGTCTAAAAACTCACTAAAAATAGCCTGAAATATGCTCAAGAAGTGTGCAAATAGGGGCTCCTTTGTAAGGCCAAAAATGCCAACAAACAAAACAACAAGGAGAGGGGATGGCCCTTTCCTTCTTAGGACCTCAAAACCACTTCACCACCACTGAAAATCCTCTGGATTTTAGTGGTGAGAAGGTCAATACACGAAAGTTCCAAAGCTCAATAAAGAAGGCACAAAAAGAGGCCAAACAAGGCCTAAGAGGGGGTGGACGACCCCCAACACCAAAATGACCTTAAACAAACATATTAAGCATGCAAATGCAAAACTTTTTTCAGTTTATAGCTAAGCTTAAATCAGTGTGCAAGATAGGCTAAAAGCTTGTACAAAAAAAAGGGAATAAAAGGGTAAGTGTCTCACCCTTGAAGACCTCTTCCAAGAACACTAAGCCAGCAGCCTCTTTGGATCAGAACCAGCTCAAACTCCCCTCAAACAACTCCTTAGCACCTTAGTAACCAAAGAGTGGTGTATTCCTAGGTGTTCTAGTGCAAAAACAAGAACAAAACTCACTTTAAGGCACTCTAACACACACAAATGTAAAGAGAGAGGGAGATATAGAGAGAGAGTGATTTATATTTTATATCAGATTTTTTCAACCTCTGGAAAGGGAGGAGAGGCTCCCTTTTTATGGAAAAATGCAGTGCAAAGCTTCCAAGGGAAGCTAACTCAAGGAGCAAATCCCTTCATACACGTGTATGGAGGGCAGAGTCTGTGCTCACCAGCTGGCATAGCTGGCATCCACTCAGCCTGTAGAACACACAGGAAGGCCACTGACCAGTTAATTGGTCAACCAGCTACTTTAACTGGTCGGCCTGCTACCTATTTGGTCGGCCGGCTATTTTACTGGCCGGTAGGTAGCTGCCAAGGCCAAATAGTGGTTAGTAGGTGTCCAAATTGAAGCCCCAGAAGTTAGCTTTCCAATGGCACCAACCTTGTATCAAAATTCCTCCTATGCAAAAAGTTATGCCCGTTTCGGTGAAGCCGCGCAGTTTCGATCCAACCGAATTGATCCCCTACTTCAACCAACCATATCTCCCCCACCCGAACTTAGATTTAGGAGATTCTTGAGTGCAAAATGAAGCCCCAAAAGAAAGATTTCCAACGGTGGTAGCCTCATAGCTAAAATCCAAGTATGCAAATGAATAAGCCCAATTCAACGAGGGCTGCTCGACTCTCTCCTATCCGGATTCATGCCGAACTTCTCCCAAACTAGTTTTCTTCTCTCCTGTCCTCTTTTCTTCAACCCCAAACCCCCTAAACAAAGTGTTTTGAAAGATTTTTCAAAGATTTCATCTCTCTTTCATTCATTCTCCACTTTGTCCTTGCTCGGTTTACCGAAAAGCATAACATTTAATGAAATGCAAGCGTCGGAACATCGTAGGAACTTTATTTTCAAAACATTTTGAAAGAGAGGGTTTTAAGATCTAAAATATTTTGATCAAGACTGTTTTGGTCTAAAAGGGGTATGAAGTTGGGATTTGACTCTCTCATTGCCGAAGAAATCGAACCTTTGGCCTGCACATCTTTTATTACCAAGTAAACCATCAGTAGCGCCCAAGTCTTAAGGGCGGTTAAAAATGGGGTGTCTACAGTCATGAGTAGGGTATCGTCTCTCATGAGGTTTTAACTGTCGAGAAGCATAAGATACAACCTTCTAATGCTGCATCAACACACATCCCAACCCAGTTCCACTTGCATAAGTAAACACTACTAACTTTTCCCCTTGTACTGGTATAGTTAATACTGGAGCTGTAGTTAACCGGTGCTTTAACTCCTGGAAAGCTTTCTCACAATCATCTATCCATACAAACTTCACATTATTGCGAATAAACTTGGTCATGGGTACTGCAATAGTGGAAAACTACTCTATAAATCTCCTGTAATAACCAGCTAGTCCTAAAAATCTTCTCACCTCTGTAGGGTTCGTGGGTTGCTTCTATTATTTGACCGCAACAACTTTCTGAAGATCTACCGCTATCCCTTGATTGGATACAACATGACCCAAAAATCGAACTTCTTTCTCCCAAAAGTGACACTTACTGAACTTAGCGTATAACTGCTGCTCCCTCAAAGTCTATAACATGACTTTCAAGTGTTCTCTGTGTTCCTCCTCATTCTTAGAATACACCAGGATATCATCTATGAAGATAATCACAAACTTATCTAAATACGATTGAAAATTTTTGTTCATCAAGTCCATGAAATAGGCAGGAGCATTGGTCAAACCAAAAGGCATTACAGGAAATTCGTACAACCCATATTGGGTCCGAAAAGCAGTAAGCGGTATACTTTCCTCTGACACAACCATCTGATGGTAACCCGTTCTGAGATCAAACTGAGAGAACATGGCTGCCCCCTTCAACTGATCAAACAAGTCATCAATTCTAGGTAGCGGATACTTGTTCTTGAGAGTCACCTTGTTTAGCTCTCTGTAATCTATGCACATACGAAGAGTGCCATCTTTCTTGGAGACAAAGATCGCAGGTGCTCCCCACGGGGAGTTACTTGAATGAATGAACCCTTTCTGAAGCATCTCTTCCAGCTGCTTCTTCATCTCCACAAGCTCTTTAGGTGCCATTCTGTATGTTGCCTTAGAAATTGGTGGAGTTCCCGACTCTAAGTCAATACGAAATTCTGCTACCCGTCGAGGTGGAGGTCCAGGTATCTCCAAAAATACATCCTCAAACTGTCGCACCACATCTACCTTACTAATATCCTGCTTAGGGATTTCTACCGAGCATAGAAAACTAGTCATCACCGACTCTTCTCCATCGCTAAAAGTGTGGGTAAGCCGTGGCATATTGGGAATATCTATATTTACAGTCCTTCCAGCACAATCTGGAGTCACAAAGTGTTTTTGTAACCAATCCATACCCAAAATAATTGTAAACCCCTCAAACCCTAAAACAATTAGGTTTGCATACCAGACTCTACCCTCAAAATCAATCTCAAAATCTTTACACATGACATAAAGAGTAACTGCCCCTCTTAAAGGGGTCTCAACACGAATAGGTCTAGACAAGGAGGTAGTTACAATACGTTCTCTTTCTACAAACTGTCTAGATATAAAAGAATGAGAGGCAGCAGTATCAAAAAGTACTCTAATGGGTTCTTGAAAGAGATTAAAAGTACCTTGCACTTTGTCAGTTCCTGGCATCACTGCAAATGCCCTGGCTGAAGCCGCCTGACCATGTCACGCCTGCTGTCTCTGAGGGCAATCCTTGATTACATGCCCCAACTGCTAACACCCAAAACACTTCCTATTGATCGATTGAGGTGCTACTGGTCTGATAGGTGGGGGCCCCTCTAACTAAGGTACGGGAGGACGATAACCCAATTGTGGCACTTACTGCCGCTGTCCTTGATAACCCTGTGGGCGCGGACCACCCTGTCTCTGAAAATAGTGCCCCTGGGGCTGGAAATTGCCCTAAGGCCAGAAATTACCCTGAGGTCTGAAATTTCCCTGACTACCCTGTTGCTATGGCCTCTAAAACTACTGACCCCTATGCCTTTGATCATAGGGTCGGTATCTGTTCCCATCCCGCTGCTGGAAGTGACTCCCTCTAGAAGTCTCTCCGACCTTGGCCTTTCCTTCTTTAAACTGCTTCTCCTTTTCCTCATACTTCAGTGCCAAGTTAAGAACTCTGTCAAACGGTTCAGCATCAAAGGGAATAAGAGACTTGGACAGGTAATGATTCAATCCCTTAATAAACTTCTCATTCTTCTTCTCCTCCGTGTCGACCAAGTAAGGGGCATAACGAGACAACTCATTAAACTTGGTGACATACTCAATCATTGTTCTTCTCTCTTGAGTCAACTTCAAAAATTCATCACTCAATTGAGACCGAATAGCAGCAGGAACAAACTTCCGGTCAAAACAAGTCTTGAAATCTGCCCAAGTCAAAGTCGTCAAATCTAGACCCTCCTTCCACGAGTTCCACCAAAATAGGGCTGCTCCCTCAAGCTGATGTGTAGCCAACTCCTGTTTTTGAACCTCGGTGAACTGCATACGACCAAACACCATCTCACATTTCTGAACCCAAGCGTCAGTTGCAATGGGTCCTCCATCTCCAGAGAATTTTTGACCTCCCAAGGAACCAAAGTCTTTGTTTCTCTTCATAAAGGGATCTCCCTGCTGGCCTTGATATTGTTTTGAACAGTCTGGAGTAATTGGGCCATCATCTCCCCCACATTAACCTGCACCGTATTAGTTGCCCCAGAAGCAGCTGCCGTTGCCCCGGTAGTAGCCGTCGCTGCCCCTGCCGCCGCATTAGCAGTTGTTTCTTCCTCTGTGCCATTGGGCTCAGCGCTTCTCAATTTATACCTTTCAGCCATCACCTTCAAGTTAAACACACAAAAAGAATTCGTTCATAACTGCTTAGAATAAACTGAACCACCAAACTAAACTAGCTAACCCATGTTTCTACAATCCGAGGATCACCTAAACTCTCACAAGTCTAGGGTAACCTAGAGCTCTGATACCAAACCGTCACGCTCCAAAATTTGGACAATTAAATATTAAATTAGGACTAAACTCCAATTAATATTCCATCATCCAAATCCTAGGGGTGAAACAAAAAACTAAACACCAACCAAACCATCCACCATAATTTTATAACTAGCCAATACCTCCAACATTAAAGTAACAATAAATAGTCCAAAATAACTTAAATAATGTACGGTTACAAACCATGCCAAATTATTCCAATATTAAAGTCATAAAAAAAAATAATAATAAATACATAAACTAATATCAACCCTAAACTCAAGAAAACAAAAGAAATCCAAGAGACATGTCCAACCACTATAGTTATTCCATGTCACCACCGTAGCCTTAACTAATCCTGTAAAGGAAGCTCGACTGCGCTCAAACAGAATGCACCTGAGTTGCTAAGAGAGAAAACGGGTCAGTATACAGGTATACTGGTATGAGTATAAGATTTAACTCCCATATGTCCACCAGACACAAACAAAAATACATTTAATTCTTGTTACGGGACAAGACAAGTAGTTCCATCCGCACCGAGACAAATGGGTAGTTTCTCGAGATACGGTGGCATTTACTTTCTAACCTATACACAACGAAATATAAATTGATTATAAAATAAACAAAATAGAAATAAAAATATGATGGGTCAGCCCTGTATAAAAAAGTTAGTAAGACCCACCATCCTGAAAAAAAAATAAAGTTAGTATAATTTAATCATAAGTAACTTGCTGAACAAGTATAAAAATGCACCGTTTCATACTTAAATAATTCGAATTGACCAAAACTTAAGAACAAAAGTTGTACAAAATCAAATTTCCTAAAAGACAACGCGAACGAATTTAACAAAAATTGAACAGGTTGAGAGAAAAACTTGATAGAAAAACCTAGACGGAATTCAATCGAAAAATCTGAAGCTGAAAACGAACAAAAACTGCCCTAAGATGATTTTTTTCGGAAAAGTTTAAAACACAAAACGTGTGCAGAATAATGTTTTACTTTAGTTTTCGCGAAACCAATAAAAATGAGCTCGTTTCGTGGGTTAAAATAGCCTCTAAAATCTGCATTGCTAAAATAAATCAAAACTACAATAATCAAGATTATCCGATTATAAGTTCTAATCGATCTTTTTAATAAAAAATTAAAATACAAAAGTTGTCTAGAATCACGTATACATGTCTCTACTCAAAATTTCATAATTTATCAAGGTCGATTACTATTTTTCAACCTGTACAAATCAATGCAATACACACCATAACAATAAACTCATAATTAAATTCTTTGTACCTTAACTCCACCACTTCGGCCCTCCACTTCCGGCCTATACATATATCCCATGTGCCTCCTGTATACCTAACACTGCTCTGAAGCCAAACTTGCACGGGGATATCGTCCCGAGTTTGACCCACACTCCCTGGATGGTTAGCATATACGTACGCGCGTAAATCAAAGCACTCGTCTACCCATGAGAACGAGGCAACAATATATATATACACAACAGCTGACTCATGAGAATAAATATAAAATGCCAAGCCTAAGGCATCCAAATAAATCTCATAATCCTCACTTTTTTTTTTTTATACACTATTTCTCACCAACACTCAAATAAAACAACAATCCATGGAGTCATGGTAGAGTGTAAGGAATTTACCTATGGGTTCCTAATTTATTTTAATTTCATATGAACATTAGTGTGATTACAACCATAAAATAAATCCATAAAAAAACCCTAAGCCTTGCATACACAACTAATCAAAATAATTAAAATCAATCAATCATCTAAAAACCCTAAACCTTACATATACAACTAATCAAAATAATTAAAATCAATCAATCATCTAAAAATCCTAAGCCTTACATACACAACTAATCAAAATACTTAAAATCAATCTATCATCTTTATGTAAAAACAAAATCAAACTAACATCAAATAAATAAAAATAAATAAATAAATAAAAACAACGAATTAAATATAAATCAAAGGAAGTGAGTTTTGTACTCACAATATTTTTTTGAAGATCAAAGAATTATTTGAAGAACTAATTGAGCTACCAAAACAAAACCCTAAACTTTTTCTTCCTTTTTCTTTTTCTTTCTTTTTTTCTCCTCTTTTTTTTTTCTTTCTCCCCACTATTTCTCTCTTTCTCGGCTCTATTTCCTGATTACTCTCTCTCTCTCTCTCTCTCCTTCTCCCTTTCTCACGGCTGCTGCTTTTCTTTCTTTTCTTTTCTTTTGATAGATTCCTAATCCTATTCTAACTTAATAAACTATTATAATATATTATATTATATGATACAACATAATTATAATATAGATAAATATAAATATAAGATTAAATATATATATAACACCTCTTTTTTTATATATAACAAATATAAATATTTAAATATTTAGATTAATTATATATAATTAAATAAAACATTAAATTAATTAATTATCACATTAAATTCATTAAATATCATATTAAATTCTCGTGTGACCACACAATTAATAAAGCCAAAAATAAAATAAGATAATAATAACTATAATAATAAATAATGACTTAAGAAAATTAGGGTCGCTACACAATGAGATTGTGAAATTGCATGGGGTTCCAGTTTCTATAGTATCTGACAGAGATCCCAAGTTTACTTCAAGATTCTAGCAGAGTTTGCAGCAAGCTTTGGGGACTGAACTGAGGCTCAACAGTGCTTATCATCCATAGACAGATGGCCAATCTGAACGGACCATCCAAACATTGGAAGACATGTTACGGATGTGTGTGTTAGACTTCCAAGGAAATTGGGAGACTTATCTATCCCTGACCGAATTTGTGTATAATAATAGCTATCATTCAAGCATCGGAATGGCTCCTTATGAAGCATTATATGGTAGGAAGTGTTGTTCTCCACCTTGTTGGACCGAGACAGGTGATAGACTATTGTTGGGACCGGAACTTGTGCAAGAAACAAATGAAAATGTAAAACTAATTCAGCAACGATTGAAAACTACGCAGAGTCAGCAAAAGAGTTATGCAGATGTCCGAAGGCGAGATAGAGAATATGAGATCCGAGATCATGTGTTCATGAAAGTGACTCCAATGAAAGGTCAGACACGGTTTGAAGTAAAGGGCAAGTTAGCGCCGAGATATGTTGGGCCATATGAAATCCTTGAGAAAATCAACCCGGTAACGTATCAGGTAGCCTTACCGCCGGTCATGGAACATATACATAATGTTTTTCATGTTTCAATGTTTCGGGAATATTTACGAGATCCACTCCATGTGATTGAACCAACCCATGTGCTTCTGAAAGATAACTATACATACGAAGAGAGGCTAATTCAGATTGTGAATCGCAAAATCAAAAGATTGAGGAACAAAGAAATACCATTGGTGAAAGTTGATTGGCAAAACCATGGAGGGACTTATGCGGCTTGGGAGACCAAAGAAGATATAATGAAAAAATACCCTGATTTGTTCCCTCTAGATCTGGCATTCTTCTAAAACAAGGTATTTCGAGTTTGGAGGACCAAACTCTTTTAATGGGGGAACACTGTAACAACCCCAAACTATGATTAGCCACTAAACCATGAAATTCTGAATTAATTGCATGTGTATTGCATTATTTGTGTTTGTATCTGTCTGTCGTAGAAATATCTGTCTGCGTTTTTGTTCTATTCTACGAATTGAAAGCCTTATCTGCATCCAATCACGAAATTGACTTAGTTTATGTGTTATTTGGAATTTTTAGAAATTTACGGTAGGTTTGATTGAAATTCGATTCGGAGCGATTAAATTAGAATAATTAATGCCAATTTGATTAGCTTAAGCCAAGTTTAATTAAACACCACTAAGAAAGCCTATATAAGGCTTAAATTGATTATACAGGATGACTCACACTCTCATTCTATCATCTTTGAGGCAATAAAACGTAGAAAGAGAGAGGGCAGAAGAGATTGAGCTCAACTAGGAGAATTCTTGGAGAATCAAGCTTGAACCCTTTGAATTCACACCTTAGGTATGAACATTTCCCTTAATTCTTGGAAATAAAGTACATAAAAAGTGAATTTATGAGCCATGTAGGAATATTTACATGAAATTGAAGAGAATAAGTTAGAATTATGTCAATCATGGAAGAAATGGGCCAATTATATACATGTATGCATAATTCATGGATTTTGAGTTTTGATTTCAACAAATTCTTACATGCAAGGACCTATTTTTGTTCAATTATGGGAGCTCATTGTAGTTTTGCACCTTAACACTTCATTTGTACATGTCTTGGAATATTTTAGTTCATAATAACACATGCATGATGTGTATTCATATAATTCAAGTTTGTTTTGAAGAATTCACTTGCTTTTGGGCCCTGATTTTGTATAATGATCTTTACTTCATGATATTTTCCAAGTTTACACATGTTTTCTTAAGATTTTGGCCTAAAAGAACATGATTTGTGGCTTTGAATTTGAGTTTTGAGCTTAGGAGCAAATATGAAAATTCCAGAATTTTGCTTCTCCGTTCGAGCGACCGATCCTGTGCTCGAGCGACCACCCTTTGTTTTGCACTTCCGCTCGAGCGACCAAAAGTTGGCTCAAGCGTGAATTGCATGCTCCCAGAAGTTTACAAGTTTTGAAGACTGCTCGAGCGACCAGAGTTGTGCTCGAGCGAAGACCTTAGTCTCACGCTCCAGCGACCGTCGAGCGTTTGTCGAGCAAAAAAATCAAGCAACCAGTACTTTTGCAGAGTTTACAAACCGCTCGAGCGACGGAAGTTGCGCTCGAGCGACTACCCTTATTTTTTACTCTCCACTCGAGCAAAGAAAGCTACGCCCGAGCGAGGACCCTGTTTTTAACAAATTTGACTAAGTGTTTTGACCCACATTTTGGCATCCTCATTGCATCTTAGGCATTCTTAAGCCCTAATTAAGATATAATAATGAGGATAAGGACTAGAAACACTAAGAACGAAATGAAATAAGTTAAGTACTATCCGAGTGTGTGTTTCAATATGTGTATCTAGTATGTTTGTGTAGGTCATGCGTCGCAAGTTATCTGATTTGTCTGCACTGTCTATTTGCTTTGGAGCCATCTGTGAGTAATAACTTAGTAAAGTTATGTTCAACTTTATTTATTTTCTGTATAATGAAATAACACTTGTTTTCTGAAATGCTATGTTTTGTACAATGAATGATTGTCCAATTTTTGAAATGTAATTGTAGCATCCTTAGTATCATGTGATATCTGTTAGCTATTATCCAGTATCGGAGGCTCCATTATGGAAATTAATATGTCTGAAATCTGTTACCCGTACTAGAGGCTCCGTCATGGAGCTCAGCATATCTATTATCTGTTACCCAGATCCGGAGGTTCCTTTATGGAACTGGTTATACATAACCACCAGCTGTTCTGTATCTGTCTGTATTTGTTTGTATCTGTTCTGTTAACGCTAATGGATGTACCACGTATGATTAAGCCTGAACTTTGATTTCTATATAAGAATAAGAATCTATTTCTGATATGGAATCTGTTTTCTGAATCTGATATGGAACATCATTCAATTAAAACCCTTTACTTTGTTATTATTCACTAGACTTCCGCTCACTCTATTACTTATGTATATAGGTGATTAGGTACGTGGCTAGGCTCAATGATGATCGTCTGGAGTTATGTTTTGTTGGCCAACCCTTATGTCTCCCGAGGAGATTCCGAAAGTCGTGTGGTCATGCTTTGTGAACATATAAGACTTTGTTTGCTTTTTAGATTATGCACAAGTTTTTTGTTTATCTGCATATTGGGCTAAGTCCCCTTTTAGTTATATCTGTAATGAATGTGACGTAAGACTATTGTATTTATGAAGTCACGTGCATGTATATAAAGTTTTGAAATTTTGTGTCTCATGTATGTCTGCACCGCTCAATGGACTGTGTAGTTTATGTATATTTGTTTCCGCTATCCCCTTAATATGTGACAGATTGTTCAGAGGCCTTTGATGATCCTAGGATTACTGGCCGGTTACGGCACTAAACCGATTACTAGCCTTTGCCAACTAAAATTTAGTCACTAAAAGTAAAGCAAATACCGACTAAATTATTTTTAGTAGCTAAAGATTGTACATTTAGGGACCAAATTATTTTAGTGGCTAAAATCTATACCTTTGCTGACCAGTTTTTTGGTCACCAAAGATAAAAAGTAAAATTTACATTTTTTTATTTAGCGACTAAATTAATTTTGTAGACAAAAAATACTATGCAGCGACTAAAAGTATTTTGGTCGCCGAAAATTAATATTTGCCGACCAAACCTTTAGTCGCCAAAGATTAATAGCAAACATTATGCTATCTTTTTGGCGACTAAATTTATTTTAGTAGGCAAAATTGATATACCATGACTGAAAATATTTTTATATCCTAAAACACAAACTAATGCCAACTAAAACAATTTTTAGTTGCTTGTTGTGGCATATTTAGCCACTAAATTTTTTTTAGTCGCCAATAATTAAGATACAACTAGTAAAAAAAATTAGTAGCTAAAAACCATATTCAACGCCGACCAATGTAATTTTTAGTTGCCTATTCTACAACTTTTGGCGACTAAAAAAGTTTAGTCGCCAAATTTGATCACCAAAAGTGTAAATTGTTGGAGTGGTTCTTTGGAGCCAATCGACAATGAAATGATGAAAAGATTGATGGAAGTTCCATATGATGAAAACTTCTTCCTTTTTTTTTTTTTTTTTGGGTTCACGATCAATGATGAAAAGATTGATGGAAGTTCAATGGAGCCAAATCTAACTTCCATAGGATCATGGAATCTTACTATCACAATAATAGCAAGTTTCAATCACGATCAAAAAAATCTTAAAACACATCGCTATCTTAAGAAAAGTTCTTATCAATGATTTTTTTGTTCACGATCCTATGGAAGTTGAACTTACAAAATACTATTAGTTCATTTGATTGTGGACTAAAAAATAATAATCTACTTCTAAAAAATTACATTTTCATCATTGCATTGGTTGTAAATAATCATATTCATTCTAAATTTAAACTTCTATTATTTTGTAAATCTTTCATCACACAAATCTAGAATGATAGGAGTAAAATAGAGTACAACAATAGTGAGTGCGAAAAACAATAGAAGAACAATGTAGGCCTTAGCGTGATGTGTTTTAAGGGTTATTTTTTTGCCCTCAAAAGATGTGCACTGAGAATTTTTGTTCCCAAAGATGTGTACAGATAAAATTTAATTTTAAAATTTGTTGTGTATTGATGTCTATAGTAGTGGTCATTTTGTTTAATGATAAAATTATAATAAAAATTTAATTCATTAAGTATATGCACAGAGAATAAATAATATGTGAAAATATAATTACCCCATTACATCCTTCAAATTGCATTTTTTTATTATACTTTTATACATTCATCAAATTACCATAAAGGACACAAATCTTAATTTTGTTTTCTGTCACCAAATCCTCTATAATTTCAGTCGCCAGTGCCCAACCATTTCCTCTTCCGTCGCACACCATTGCAACCCCTGTTAGGGAAAATATGTGATTCCCCACAAGAAATCAATCAATGGGAATAAAAACTAATGTGGAAAAATTAAATCAAAAGCAACACAAGAATTTTTACGTGGTTCCCTCAATGTGAGGTACGTCCACGGGATCGAAATCCGATTCCACTATCAACCAAATAAGTTCCAAACGATTACAAACGAGACACTAATGGTCTCACAAAACCACCCTTAGATGAATTCCAAATAATCACAAATAAACAAGAGGAAAGACCTCACCAAATAGATGAACCAAAATCTTCAAAACCAAAGTTGAAGAAGATCCCAAAAATTTCACCCAAAACAAAACCGAAACGCTTCAAAATAGAGCACCAATGAAAGCACACTGTTGCTGGTTTGTGAAAGTAATACACAAAGCCACACCTTGACCCCAAATTGACTTTTCCAATCAATTATTCTATAGCAGCCACATATTCAGAAGAAGAGAACAATATGTATGTAGCAGCCGTACAACACACTTTTCTTGGGAGAAAACAATACCAAATATGTATTGTGAATCTGGGGTTTATTATCAAAACCTTAGTTGTTTCCAAACTAAATTAGGTCTCCATCAAATTAGATATAATATATAAAAATATATTATACCTAAACCAAACCAAATCAAACTCTTTTAATAAATCAATTAGGTCCCACACTCCAATAAGGAGGTATACCCAACAATTCTCCCCTTACCGACTTAAGTGGAGACATCAACCATACCCGCCAAAGTTTGACACTTTAAATGTTTGTCCCTCGACAAAGTCTTTGTCAACATATCTGAAATATTATCATTTGTGTGAACCTTTTCGAGTTGTAACAATTTCGAGTCTAACACATCACGAATCCAATGGTATCTCACATCAATGTGTTTCAATCTCGAATGAAAAGTAGAGTTTTTGCTCAAGTGAATAGCACTTTGACTATCACAATAAAGCACATACTTTTCTTGCTTCAAACCCAACTCTTGCAAAAATTTCTTCAACCATAACTCTTCTTTTTAAACTTCTGTAATGGCAATAAATTCAGCTTCAGTAGTTGAGAGAGCAACACATTTTTGTAATTTAGATTGCCATGCCACAGCTCCCCCTGCAAAAGTCATCAAATACCCCGAAGTAGATTTCCTAGAATCAACATCACCGGCCATGTCAGAATCCGTGAACCCATCAAGCATCGGCTTACCATCTCCAAAACACAAACACACCTTCGAAGTCCCTCGAAGATACCTTAGAATCCATTTTACTGCTGCCCAATGTTCTTTACCCGGATTAGAGAGAAACCGACTCACCACACCAACGGCGTGAGCAATATCCGGCCTTGTACAAACCATGACGTACATCAAAGAACCAACTGGTGAAGCATAAGGAACTTTCAACATCTCTTCTTTGTCTTTCTCACTTGTAGGACATTGATTCGAACTAAGCTTGAAGTGGCTCGCAAGTGGACAACCAACCGGCTTTACTTTATTCATGTTGAACCTCTCAAGAACTTTCTCAATGTAGCTTTCTTGAGACAACCAAATCAGTCCCTCTTTGCGATCACGCACAATTTTCATACCAAGTATTTGCTTTGCCGGTTCCAAATCTTTCATAGCAAAAGCTTTACTTAACTCAAACTTCAACTTGTTAATCATGGTAGAATCTTGACCCATAATTAACATGTCATCAACATAAAGCAAAAGAATAATAAATTTGCCATCCGGAAAATTTTTCACAAACACACAATGGTCCGAAGTGGTTTTAGAAAAACCATTATTCATTATGAAAGAGTCAAATTTTTTGTACCATTGCCGCGGAGCTTGCTTGAGACCATACAAACTTTTTTTCAATTTTCAAACAAATTTCTCTTTCCCTTTCTCCACAAAATCTTCTGGTTGCTCCATGTAAATTTCTTCTTCAAGATCACCATGAAGAAATGCGGTCTTCACATCAAGTTGCTCAACTTCAAGGTTCATACTTGCAGCCATGCCAAGTACAACCCGAATAGAAGATATCTTCACAACCGACGAGAAAATCTCATCAAAGTCAATACCTTTCTTTTGCCCAAAGCCTTTCACAACAAGACGTGCCTTGTACCTCAGATTCTTGCCATCATTCTTCAATTTGAAAACCCACTTATTTTTCAGAATTTTCCTCCCCTTAGGCAACTTCACTAAGTCATAGGTGTGATTTTCAAGTAAAGAGTTCATCTCCTCTTCCATAGCCTTTTTCCAATCACCTTCCTTTGCATGCTCAATTGCTTCTTGGTAGCTCTCGGGCTCCCCTTGATCGGAAATCAACACAAATTCATTGGGAGGATACTTTCTTGAAGGTTGTCGGTCCCTTGTAGATTTCCTCAACTCAAGTTGTGGTGGCGGTTCTTGAGTTGGATGCTCTTCCTCAATTTCTGGCTCAACTTCATTAGGATTAGCATCATCTTCTACATCTTCAATGGGTGGCTGCACATCTCCCCCATTTTCATCATCAACTGAAGATAAAGGAGATAGATCTACGTCAATGAGATCACTAGTTTTTGGCTCCGGTTGATCACCTTTGCCAAAGTCTTCAATTGTTTGGTCTTCAAGAAACACAACATCACGGCTTCGAATGACTTTCTTGTCGACCGGATCCCACAATCTATACCCGAACTCATCACGCCTATAGCCAAGAAAAATACATTGTCTTGACTTACTATCAAGCTTGGACCTCTCATCTTTTGGAATGTGAACAAAAGCTCGGCAACCAAACACTCTCAAGTGCTCATAAGACACATCTTTGCCAGTCCAAACTCTTTCAGGAACATCACCATTCAAAGGATAGCAAGGAGACAAATTGATCACGTCAACCGCTGTACTCATTACCTTACCCCAAAAGGATCTTAGCAATTTAGCTTGTGAAAGCAAACACCTTGTTCTTTCTACAATGGTGCGGTTCATCCTCTCGGCAACGCCATTTTGTTGAGGAGTCTTCTTAACTGTCTTTTGGTGCCGAATACCTTGGCTGCGACAATACTCATCAAATGGCCCAATGTATTCACCACCATTTGCTGATCAGATGTACTTCAATTATTCTGTCATGTTTCTCTTTCAACCATGGCCTTAAAATGCTTAAATACTTCTAGAACTTGATCTTTAGTTTTTAGTAGAAAAGCCCAAACTTTCCTTGAATAATCATCAATGAAAGGAACAAAATAAAGTGCACCACTATGTGTTCTAACTTTTAAAGGACCACAAGCATCCGAATAAATCAACTCCAAAACATTTTCTTTTTTAGAAGCAACATTTTTATGAAAAGAAACTCTATCTTGTTTACCCGCCAAACAATGAACACAAGTTTTAAGATGTGTACCTTTCAAACCGGGTAGAAGCTCTTTCTTGAACAAAACTTGTAGCCCCTTTTCACCCATGTGGCCAAGCCGCTTGTGCCACAATTCGGTAGAAGTATCATCTTCAAGTGCATTGACAACACCTTTACAAATTTTTTCTTGCATCGAATAAAGTGTATGAGTCTTCTTGCACTTAGCCACCACCAAAGAACCCTTTGTGAACTTCCATATTCCATCACCAAATTTGTTGTTGAAACCTTCATCATCTAGCTTCCCAGTAGAGATCAAATTGAGGCGAATGTCGGGAACATGCCTCACATCTTTAAGCAACAATTTGCAGCCCAAATTTATTTCCAATCAAACATCACCCATACCAAGAATCTTAGACAAACCTTCATTACCCATTCGAACAGAACCATAATCTCCTTTGGTGTAGGTAGTGAAGAAATCAACTCGAGAAGTCACATGAAAAGAAGCACCGGAATCAATCACCCAATTACTCTCTTGGCCCACAAAATTGATGCAATCATCTTCACAAACGACCATGAGATCATCAATAGTAACTGCCGTTGTATCTTCTTGCTTCTTATCCACACTTTTGTCACGCCTTTTCTCCTTATTCTTGAGCTTTCGGCATTCCCGCTTCATGTGCCCTTTCTCATGGCAATAATACATGTGCCCTTTCTCATGGCAATAATAACACTCAATGTCTTTCTTTGAAAAAGAACCATCTTTTGATTTGTCCCGGCTTTGATCACGACCATGAGGAGTCTTACTTCTCCCCCTTGTTTTGCTTCGGCCTCTCACAATAAATGCTTTTGAATGAGAGGAACCCGCTGATTTTCTTCTAATTTCTTCATTCAACAAGCTACTAGTGACTTGGCCCATAGTGACAACTCCATCTGGCGCCGAATTACTAACTGTCACAACTAAAGTCTCCCAACTTTCGGGCAAGGAACTAAGTAGCATCAAAGCCTGCAACTCATCATCAAAAACAATTTTCATAAAAGCAAGTTGGTTAACAATACTCTTTATTTCATTCAAATGTTCCGGAATGGGGCTGCCCTCTTTATATTTTAAATTAACCAACTTACGAAACAGAAAGGCTTTATTTGTGGCTAATTTTCTATCATAAAGACTCTTTAATTTTTTCCATAAATCATGTGCTAAAGTTTCAGTAGCAACATGATGAAACACACTGTCATCAATCCATTGACGGAAAACACCAACGGTTTTTCGATTAAGCCTCTTCCACTCATCATCTTTCATATCAGCAGGTTTGCCACTATCACCTTCAATGGGTCCATACAAGTCTTTACAAAATAATAGGTCCTCCATTTTAGTTTTCCAAGTTACCCAATTACTTCCATTGAAGCTAGACATGCGACCCACATTCCCCTCTATTGATTTACACAAATAAATAAACCCAAATAAACCGTAAGCTCTAATACCAGTTGTTAGGGAAAATATGTGATTCCCCACAAGTAAATCAATCAATGGAAATAAAAACTAATGTGAAAAAATTAAATCAGAAGCAACACAAGAATTTTTACGTGGTTCCCTCAATGTGAGGTACGTCCACGGGATCGAAATCCGATTCCACTATCAACCAAATAAGTTCTAAATGATTACAAACGAGACACTAATGGTCTCACAAAATCACCCTTAGATGAATTCCAAATAATCACAAATAAACAAGAGGAAAGACCTCACCAAATAAATGAACCAAAATCTTTAAAACCAAAGTTGAAGAAGATCCCAAAAATTTCACCCAAAACAAAACCGAAACGCTTCAAAATAGAGCACCAATGAAAGCACACTGTTGCTGGTTTGTGAAAGTAATACACAAAGCCACACCTTGACCCCGAATTGACTTTTCTAATCAATTATTCTATAGCAGCCATACATTCGGAAGAAGAGAACAATATGTATGTAGCAGCCGTACAACACACTTTTCTTGGGAGAAAACAATACCAAATATGTATTGTGAATCTAGGGTTTATTATCAAAACCTTAGTTGTTTCCAAACTGAATTAGGTCTCCATCAAATTAGATATAATATATAAAAATATATTATACCTAAACCAAACCAAATCAAACTCTTTTAATAAACTAATTGGGTCCCACACTCCAATAAGGAGGTATACCCAACAACCCCACCATAGTCATCATGTTGTCATCGCTAGAGAGAGAGAGAGAGAGAAGAGTCTTCCATCCTCTCACATTTCTTTACACCAGCCACCAATGTACAACCCATCCCTACCCTATCATCTCTACAACTCCCCACCGCCTATCTTCACCTCTTTTTCTTTTTTTTCCCTTCTTCGTTCCAAAACCCTAGATCTAGAGTGTAAGGTCACGATTGAGAAGGGAAAGAGGACTGGGTAAGAGATTCGACGTGTGAGAGGGAAGTTAGAGAAGGGTTCACAGTAGAATGAAGTGGGTCAAGGAAGGGAGTCGTCGGTGGAGTCACCAGTTGGGGAATCAGGGTAAAGGTTGCTGGGGTTTGGGATTTAGTGGCGGTAGCGGTAAGGCTCATCGAGGAGGGAAGATAGGCTCAACGATGGGGGAAGATGAGCTCGCTGGTGAGGGAAGATGGGCTTGCCAGAAGTGGAGGTGAGGTAGAATTAGGGTTTGAAAAGGTGGGTTAAAGATGAGGGCAAGTTTAGTATTATGATAAATGTAAAGAGAGAAGCAAATTTGATTTTGGTGTAATGAGAAAGTGGGTATCAGGAGACCAAATGATGGTGTAAGTAGAATTTCCCTTCATCTACTAAATAATTACTATCTGTTGATTTTTGTGGGACTTGTCCTTGCACACGATCATCTTGTAGGATTTTAGACTAATTAAACCTACATGTTATCTACCTCGATTAATTTGTTTGGTGGATAATGAAGATTCACGTATATTATGTGGAGTAGTAGGTAAGCACACGACTGATCCAATCACCTAAAGTAGAGAAAAGTTATGTGTACTTAATTTTTTATCTAAAATTTATAGATGTATGGACAGTACACTGTTATAGTTGGGAAAAATACAAAGTGCAATTCTTAAAAGTTAATTATTAATTAATGAAAAAAATTATCATTTTATATTTTAATATTTGTAAATTTTATCAGTAATTTGTAAATATTTTCTTAAACTTCCATGGGTAATATCCCCCTAATAGTTTCATTAGCTAGATCGAATTACATAATTTTATATTCAATGTAGATTTCATTTCATAGATATGGATATGTAGCATTTAAAAATATAAATTTTATATAAAAAAATATGTATAATAAAAATAATAAAACTTTAAAATTTGACCCCCCAAAAAAAAAAAAAACCATCACTGCCACATCAGCGTGCAAAGAGTATGCCCATCTTCACTTGCATTATAAGTTATTACTTTGGTTGGTTCCAATTTTTTCGGAAACACTTTTCAGAAAATTTTATTTTCTTATTTTTCGTATTTTTTATTTTTATTGAATTTTTTTAATATGGCACATTACACTAATAGTCCCTATAGCTTGGGACTCGTGTCACTTTAGTCCCTGACTTTTCAATTGTAACACATTTTACCTTGAATTTTGAATCTTGTTTCAAATAAAGACAATTGAACATACCATTGTTTAATTTCAATGGTAAAATCGTCAATTTGATAAAATATAAACTAATTTGACAAAAATAAATGTCAAAAAAATATTTTAAAATTTTTAAAAATTATTGCTACCCACCAAAGATAAAATTATGTAAAATTGATAAAAATTCCATGATTAATTTTTAAAAATTATTTTTACATAATCATCATCCAAATACATAATAAAAATTAATTTGGTAAAAAAAAATATCTAAAAGATTTATCAATTTTATATAATTTTATCTTTAGTAAGCAGAAATAATTTTAAAAAATTCAAAAATAATTTTTTGACATTTATTTTTGTCAAATTAATTTTTATTTTATCAAATTAACGAATTTGCCCTTGAAAAATCCAATAGTATCTTTAATTGTCCTTATTTAGGAGGAAAATTTACCCATAAGTCCTAGTTTTTGAAAAGTTGAACCATTTAGTCCTAAAAGTTTTTTTATGCTCCATTTAGTCCTATTTGCACATCAATCTAATGTTCGAAACATTAATCTGATGTTCGAACTCTAATGTTCGAAACATTAATCTGATGTTTGAAACATTGTAATAGGACCTTTCAGTCTATAAGAAAACTTTTAGGACTAAACAGTGTATAAGTTATTAATTTTGGATTTATTGGTGTATCCCCCTATTTAGAACAAGATTCAAAATTCAAAGTCAAATGTATCACAATTGAAAAGTCATGGACCAAAGTAATACAAACCTCAAACTATAGGGACCGTCAGTGTAATTCACCCTATTTAATATTTTAAGCAATTTTTTTTACTTTTTAGACATACCTAACATAAATATACCTAAAAAGTAAAAATTTTGTAAAAAAAACCTTTTAAAAATTCACTAAATACCAAAAAAAAAAAAAAAAAAAAAAAAAAAAAAAAAAAAAAACGAGAATTCAGTACATTTTTTGTATTTTTATATATTTATTAATTTTTTAAAATATTTTTTCACAAATTTTTTACTTTTTAGATACATCTAAATAAGGTGCATATAAAAAAGTAAAAAATATGTTTAAAATTTTAAAAATATTCACTAAAAACATAAAAATACGAAAACCAAAAATCACAATTTAAAAAAAATTTAATCAAAAAAACTCAAACCAAACACAATAATAATACTAAGAATCCAATTTAGGCCTCCTTTGGGAAGACCAAAAAAAAGTTAAAATTCAGTTTTTAATCTATTTTATGTCATATCATTCTCTCTACTTTTTTACACGTTTTTTCAAAAAGAAAAAAAATCAAAAAAGACAAATGGTCAGTTTTTAACAAATTCACAAAACAATTAAAAATAATTGAGAATTATCATCGTTTAGATTTATTTTATACATGAATTTTATATTATATAAATTTAATCTCTACCATACAATCACCTATTCAGAAAAATTTGGGTGGATAATAAGTCTAGGATCCCAAACCTATTCTTATAAGTTAGGGATTATGCCTGTAATTATCGTTAATATATAATTACAGAAAAAGTTTATGGTATGCACCCTTTAAGGGTGTATATCATATGTATCCTATCACAAATTGACATAACGTTATCATAAAATTTTATAACATCAACTATAAAATGCGTAACCTCACTACAAGTTAGTGTAAGTCTTAAGTTTTCACGAACTTATGCGAATTTGTATTCAACTTACGCATTTTTATGAGATCACTTAAGCAAAATTTTAAAAGCGTACGTAATTTTATGATAAGATTGTATGGTGTGCATTACACACTGGAACATTTTCGGAAAGAAATTAACATAGTTCCGCACATACATCCATCCATGGACCCAAATGCCACTCAACTATATTTTTACTTATTTTTCTCTTTTCTCTTTTCTCTCTCTCTCTCTCTTTTTTTCCCTCACAAATTATTTTTCAAATTCTTGATTCAAATACGGTATAAATGAATAAAATTATTAATGTATTTGTTTGAAAAAATTTAAAGAATACAATCTTCATTAATCATCTACTAAGTTACTAAATAGATCCTTGATTCAAATATAGTTTAAATAAATAAAATTATAAAAATATGTTGTATAAATTGTGTGATCAAATAAATTCATATTTCATAATTGAAATTATATAATATAACATCATGATAGGAATAACAACTAGAAGAACAGAAACACATAAAATTAAAATAACAACAGAAGGCAAACCGAAACCTGCATTAGACAGTATCCTTAAAACAGATTTGCCGCCTCACCGGTTGGGTGCTGGAGGTTGTTCGATGTCTGTCTCTCAGGATACGATGGTTGAACCAGTTACGCAATACACCGACTGAATAGTTTTGGCGAATAGAACTTTGTAGCACTCTCTCACAGGAAGAATATAATATAAGCTGAATGAAACTTTTGACAAAAAAGAGGAACAAATTTTTTGGTGTCGAAAGCTAAAGGAGATGGCCTCCTTTTATACACATGGAGGGAGAGAGGAAGAGGCTCCCCTGCAACAAATGTAAGATTAATTCTACATTAACTTGAATTAATTCTGCAAAACTGATGGGTCTAAATCCATCATCAATAGAGGAGTTACCAACTATACATACTAGTTTTGTGTATATGAATATCTGCAGCCCACAGATCTGGTTTGGCTCAAAAAGATTAAAATGGTTGGGCCAAGCCCTACCCCCACACTCAATTCATTCCACCAAGCCCAAGCCCAAGTCCCAAGATCCAAGATCTACGATCCACGATCCACGACCCACGGATCACGGACCCGACCCGGCCAAGTCCGATCCCAGTAGGCGGGCGGCGTGCGTATGGCAATTTTTGCATAACCAACTTGGACTACAGCCTTGGCCCAAGTCCATCTATAAGCATGCATAACTCCCTTCCTTCTAAAAATTTGGATGCCCCGAAGAGCTTGCACCCTTATGCAAAAATGGGATTTAAATATCCATCAATGCTCTCCTCTACAATCAATATGGGATACAAGGTTTTACACCTTTCCCAAAACCTCTTTTATGAGGCCAACTTAATGATTTAATTTCTCATTCAAACCATAATGGTTTTTGGTCATTCTTTTTGAGGTGTAAAGATCTCACTACAAAGAATCTACACCCACTTTACTCCATCTCAATTGAGAATTGACACCCACTTTAATATTGCATTAAAGTCACCAAAAAATCATTATTTTTCCAACAATCCCCCACATGAATAAAAATTTACCGAATAACAACAAACGGATAATGCTTAACAACAAAGACTCGAAGAGAGTGCAACAGAATAACCCCGGCATCGGAAAAGGTAGCCTTTGGCTTTGAACCCCTCCTAGTGAAGTCTATCAGATTTACTGACTGTCCAATGAACACAAAGTCTTGAACTGTTTTGCCGTTTATATAAACTAAGATAACAGACCTCACACAACAATTACTCTAACCATCGTTATGTTCTCACTGTTGTGTTCGGTTTGGTCCTGGAACACTAGCCTGGTTCAATGAGTGGTTTAAAGAATTAGGCCCTGTCAATTCTTATAGAAACGGCCCCCCTTCACACTCACATAGGTGACTCTACTTGAGTATTCTGCTATACTCAACTCAACAACTCAACACACTAGAGTCATTAAAAGCTTAGCTTAACCTCTACACTTGCAGGTATCACTGATAAAAGGAATGGCTAGAGGTTTATCCTTCTCAGTGACATACTACCGTTACACGCAATTAGGTTGTCCCATTAAACCTAGATCTTGGGATCTCCAGTGAACTAGGTTGGGTTTCCATTCCAGTAACACCTTACACTAAAGGCCTTAACCCCATTCCTTCTGACGACTTCTCTACTAACACTCGATTTAACCCTTTGGTTAGCGGATCCGCAATGTTGTCCTGAAACTTGACATAGTCTAAAGTGACAACTCTGTTTGAGAGTAGTTGTCGTATGGAATTATGTCTATGACGAATATGTCTAGACTTTCCATTTTACATATTACTCTGTACCCGTCCAATCGCCGATTGGCTATCACAATGAATACAAATGGCTAGCACAGGTTTGGACCAACGTGGAATATCCTCAACAAACTGACGAAGCCATTCGGCTTCTTTAGTTACTTTATCCAAAGCAATAAATTCAGATTCTATCGTTGATTTCAATACACACGTTTGCTTGGAAGATTTCCAAGACACAGTTGCCCTTCCGAGGGTAAACACATAACCACTACTGGATTTGGAGTTTTTTATATCAGATATCCAATTAGCGTCACTCTACCCTTCTAGTACTGCTGGGTATCTGGTATAATGCAGCCCATAACCCCAGGTGTAGCGTAGATAACTTAACAACCGTATGATGCCTCTCTAATAAGTAGCATTAGGATTACTTGTGTATCTACTAAGCCTGATAACCGAGTAGGCTATATCCGACGTTGTACAACTCATCAGATACATCAAACTTCTAATGATCTGAGAATATTCTAGCTGAGAGACACTCTCACCATTATTCTTGGTCAAGTGTAGACTCACGTCTACCAGTGTCCTAGACACACTTGTATCTAATTTACCAAATTTCTCAAGTATCTTCTCAACATAGTGAGACTGAGAAAGTACAATACCACTAGATGTTCTGGTAATGTTAATACCTAGAATAACATCTGCAAGGCCCTGTAGCTCGACTTTTCAGGCCCCTTTTTGGAAGATGAATCAACCCTATAGTATCGGACCCCGTGGTTCTAAATCTGATCTCACAAATGTAATGTGAAAATAGATAATCACCAAACAGTCCAAATCCAACAAATCTTTTTGGAAAATCGATTTTGAATCAAAAATGCCAAAAATGGACTGCTTTGCCAGATACAGAGTCGTCATCTAAATATTTTTGAAAAATTTAGGAAACCCATGACTTGTGCCAAAGGCTACATGTCCGTCATCACCAAGATTGTCTTGGCTCGAGAGCTTAGGTATGAGAGGGAAAAGTCTTGAATTGAGCACCCCCGCTCTCCTGATCAAAGATTGGCCTCTACTAATCATGATATGAATCTTATTTACATTTATGTTCTTGTTCCGATTTATTAGGCTAGCAATACTATGTGATGCGCACAAGTATAGACTAATTTGTAAAAATTAGAACATTTGATTCATATTTGTTTGCAAAATTGTTTCAAATGTGTACCACTTGAAAAAGTGATCGCATATATACATTACTCAATTTATTTCAATTCAAGCAATTAGCCTTCATCCACAGGCACTCAAACAGTTTTATCAATTAAGTATTTAGCCTCATGGCAAGCATGCTAAACATAGCAACACTAACATACAATGCAATGTGCTAAAACAAAACAAAAAAAAAGCTCACCTAGTATTCCAAGACAAGCCAAAAAGATAAAAGTGTTAGAAAAATGCATGATCCTAACTATGCAATATGACTAATGCAATGCATGCGATATGCAATTTACTAGGTTCGGCTACTAATATGGCATATGAATCAATTTAATATCATGCGGTCTAAGCACGTATTCAAAGAATGTTAACTAACAATGCAAGTTAGAATGATGTGCCGAGCCTCGATGCATGCAAGACATGAGAGATGCTAAACAAAATATGATGCCCTAAACTAACCATCATAAGCAATTAAATAAAAGAGAGAAAGACGTAGAGTTGGAAGACATAGACATTATTACAACATTTGCACCCTCACGGAGGAGGGTCTGAATAAACTAACTAGCTAAACTAATTACTTAGACATTACAACACGAATGAAATAATTTAGCTAAGCTACTTAACTAATTAATTACAACAACAAATTAATTAACTACTCTAGCCACTAATTATTTACAACAAATTAGAACTAAATAATTACAAATTAACTAATTAAACATGAATACAAAGTTTAAAGAAGTATTAAGCTAACTACTCTAATTACTCTACCTCGGTAAACGAGGAATGCTCATGCATGCACGGATTTCCACCAAAAAAAGGCCACTATTCTACTGCCAGATGCCTCTGTTGCACAGTAGAACACTTGCACTGTTTTTCACCTCAAAACCAACTCTATTCTGTTTCAAAAGTCCACTGCCTGGTTTTTCAAAAGTAGCCGGCAGGCTAAAAGTGGTGGCTTGCCGGCCACAAATGATGGTCTGCCGACCACTGATGCCTGGTTTTTCCCGCTGTAACAGAGAGCAAATAGAGCAAACACAGGGTATTCTCAAGGGTTATTTGCACAACTTACCCCTCCTTATCATCAAACAACTTAAAGGAGTAGTAAACTTGATTCACAAACCATCAACCGATGCTATTTCATTGCATGATGGCTTGTGAACCAAAGGGTGCAAGTTCAATAAATGCAACAAATAAGACTCTCAAACTCCCTCCTTATCATGGATTGATCAAGGGAAGTGGTTGACAATGACTCTTGAACTGTTTACATCACTAACAAGTATGAAACAATTCAAGACTCAAGGATTCAATTAACGTTCGATTAAACCCTATCCAAGTTATTATCTTACATCATTTTTAGTTCTCAATTTTATTACTCCATTTTAAATTACTAACCATTCCTTAGTAATTTAAGTCCAAATGTGAAGATTAAATCCTCTAATGGAAAGAAGAATCAAACCAAGAGTTGTTTTAGGCATGAGAGAAGTGTCATGCCGTTGGTAATGAACCCCCAAGGGGATTAAACCATTAAGCACAAGACCTCAATCTCATGCTTTAAAAAAGCAACTAGTTTGAACCAACTTTCAAATCAAAGCAAAGCAAAAGCCAAAAAATGAGGGAGGTTGCAGAAGTGATTAGAGGTGAAAACAAGTACGGAAAGCCATAAACAAATGCTATCAACTCAAATAGGATGGTGGCTAAGGCCTAAATCACCAAATCTATGACGACAATTACACTACAAGCATGCAATACAAGGCTCAAATGTAATGAACCACTAAAAAAAGTCCTAGAATAGTGCTAAATCAGTCCTAAAACATCCTGGAATTAAGACAAAAATAGCTCGAACAATAAGCTAAAACATAGAGTTATGTAAACTAGTAAGCAAGACACAAGGAGGGGAGGCTACCCCTTCCATTTTTGGACTTTAAGACAACATTTTAGCCACTGAAAAAACTCTAAAAATCAGTGTTTAAAAGCTCAAAAAAAGATAGTGTAAATGTGGGAAACACAAGGGTAAAGGCTAGAGAAGCAAGGTGGAAAGAAAGGTGAACCACCCCTCCACCCTTTAAGGCCTTTATCCACAAGTTTCAGCCCAAAATTACAGAGTTTATACAGCCCAAAAATAGTAGAAAAAATAGTAGGAAACAAAGCAATTAAAGAAAAACAATAAGTAAAGGCTTATACCTCTTGAAGAGGAGAACACTTCTAAGCAACAATTCAACACAAACACACCCTCAAGAGCTCAAAGTAGGCTTAAAAGTACCTCAACTTAAAGATGGTAAGGTTTGGTTTAGAGTGTATAGGCAAAGGTTCAATAACTAGCAAGAGAGAATTATAGAGAGAGAAAAAATAATTTGCTCCAAAATTTTCTAACCTTGAAAGTAAGATGGGAGGTCCTTTATATATAGACAAACATCAAACTCCCTCAGAAATATCAATACATACACGTGTAAGTAAGTGCATGCATCTGTGACAATAGTGGGCACAGTTGGTAGAAAATATCTGCAAAACACACTTGTGGCCGGCAGGCCACTAATTCCAGCTGGCAAGCCACACAAGTGGCCGATAGCCAAGAACAGTGGCCGGCAGCCAATAGTGGTGGCCGACAAGCCTCAAGGTTTTTCAGGCTTGAAAAGTTAGGGTTTTGGTCCAAAACAAGGCAAGAGGTGTGTGGGGTTTGAAAGCTCAAAACTGTGGCAATATGCTGAGGACTTTGAACACTTAACAAGCATATTCACATTCATCATCGAGTGTGCAAGTGGTGACGTCCAAGTCGTAAGGGCGGTCAAAAATGAGGTTTCTACGGGCCCATATCTCTCATGTCAAATTTGGAGCTTAACAATCTCTTGGTAGTTCTAATTATTTCATCATTACTACCAACAATGAGTATGTCATCTACGTATAGACACAAAATGACATAACCTCTGTCGGTGTCTTTGACATATATGCATTTGTCACACTCATTGATTTTGAACCCATTTGACAACATAGCGTTGTCAAACCTCTCATGCTATTGCTTGGGAGCTTGTTTTAAACCATACAATGATTTGACAAGCTTATAAACTTTCTTATTTTGTCCTGGAGCTAAGAACCCCTCAGGTTGTTTCATGTAAATTTCTTCATCTAAATCTCCATTTAAGAAAGCTGTCTTTACATACATTTGATGTATCTCTAAATCACGTAAAGCTACTATCGCAATCATCATGAGAATAGATGTAACCCTTGTTACAGGTGAATACGTATCAAAATAATCCAGGCCTTCACGCTGCTTATATCCTTTGATGACTAGTCTAGCTTTATACTTATCAATTGACTCATTAGCTTTCATCTTTCTTTTAAAGATCCACTTACTCCCCAAAACCTTACTACCTGGGGGTAAATCAACCAATTCCCAAGTATGGTTCTGCAAGATAAAGTCAATCTCACTCTTAATTGCTTTTTTCCACAAAGGACTTTCTGGTGAAATCACAACTTCATGGAAAGTTCGATGTTCTCCCTCTAACATATAAGTCAAAAAGTTTGGATCAAAAGACTTTGCAATCCTAGCCCTTTTACTCCTTCTTGGCTCATTTGCGTCTTCAACTTGATCATCTAAGTGGTCATTTGTTTGATCAGCTATGTGATCATTGTTACCTTCAATCTCTTTCATGGAACTCTGAATCCCTTCTTGGAGACGACATGGAAATACATTTTCAAAAAAAGATGCCTTCTTGATTCCATGATAGTATTCTTGTATATATCTGGAATAACAGACTTATACACAAGAAATCGATATGCATTACTATTATGTACAAATCCAATGAATACACAATCCACTGACTTCGATCCTATCCGAACCCGCTTGGGTGTAGGCACCGCCACTTTTGCAAGACACCCCCACATTCGTAAGAATTTATAAGAAGGCTTGATGCCTTTCCATAACTCATACGGGGTCTTGTCCACCTTCTTCTTAGGTACTTTATTCAGAATGTAATTCGCGGAAAGAATTGCTTCCCCCCACATGTTCTATGGCAATCCAGAACTTATCAACATTACATTCATCATCTTCTTTAGTGTCCTATTCTTCCGCTCAGCAATCACATTTGACTAAGGAGAATAAGGCGCCGTGGTTTGATGGATAATCGCGGATTAAGCACAAATCTCAATAAACGGTGATTCATACTCACTATCACAATCACTTCTTAAAGCCTTAATCTTGCGGCCTAATTGATTCTCAACTTCATTCTTATAAAGAACAAACTTGTCAATAGCCTCATCTTTGCTTTTGAGCAAATACACATAACAATACTTAGTGCAATCATCAACAAAAGTGATAAAGTACTTATTGCCACCACGTGATTGTATAATTTTTAAGTCACACACATCACTATGCACTAAGTCCAACAGCTCTGAAGTTTTTTCAGAACTTTTTTCAATAGAATGAAACAAAAATCTTGTAAACTTCTCTTCAACACAAGTTTCACACTTGTGTTTCGGATTAATCTTAAAAGATGGTATGTGATCTAACATGATTAATCTACGTAAAGATTCAAAGTTCACATGTCCTAGTCTACTATGCCACATATTGGAAGACTCAAGCATGTAAGCAGAAGAAGATGCATCTTTATTCATCTTTGGGATAAGAGTCATTATATTGAGTTTAAACATACTCCCCAATATATATCCCTTACCTACATACATTTCGCTCTTGGTCAGAACGACCTTTTTGGACTCAAAGACCATGCCAAAACCATGTTTGCTGAGAAGAGACCCTGAGACAAGATTTTTAGAATCTCCAGAACATACAGGACTTCATTCAAAGTCAGCTCCTTTCCTAAAGTTAACTTCAGGACCACCTTTCCTTTCCGCTCAACAATTGAGGTAGCAGAATTCCCCATAAACAACTTCTTGCCGTTTGTAACTGGCTCGAAAGTTGTAAACATCTTCTTCTCGAAGCAGATGTGGCGTGTAGCCCCCAGTATCAATCCACCATTCTTTTGGATTTGAACCCACCATGTTCATCTCAAAGACAACGACAGACAAGTGCATATCATTCCTCATCATGGGAGTACTCTTGCATATCTGTCATTTGAGCACGGGGTTTGGTTTTGTATGGCTTCTTCTGTTTGCGGCAGTCACTAGCCCGATGCCCCTCGCTACCACGGTTGTAACACTTCCCTAAGAACCAATAACTAGGTTCCTGCGGCTTGTATGCCGGCTTCTTTGCAACACCACCCCTTGGCCCAAGCTTTGAGCCCTTGTTTACAGGGGGCCTCTTCCTTATCCCAGAATATTTTCCATGCTCAATGACATTGGCCTTCACAGAGGAGGTACTCCTTCATTTCTTTCTATTATCCTCCTCAATTCGGAGTCGGACAATCAGGTCTTCAACTGACATTTCTTTACGTTTATGCTTCAAGTAGTTCTTGAAGTCCTTCCAACCATTTGGAAGTTTCTCAATGATCATAGCAACTTGGAATGACTCGTTCAAAGGCATCCCCTCAGCATGAATTTCATGCAAGATTACTTGGAACTCCTAGACTTGGCTTATCAAAGTTTTTGAATTTATCATTTTAAAGTCCAGGAACCGGTCAACGACAAATTTCTTTGCCCCGGCATCCTCAGTCCTGTATTTCTCATCCAGAGATTCTCATAACTTCTTTGTTGAGCTCTTGGCACAAAACATACTGTAGAATGAGTCTGTCAAGCTGTTGAACACATAGTTCCAGCAAAGATAGTCTATCTACTTCCATGTGTCAAGCACCATGACCTTCTGCCTGTCTAGCTCATTCTCTGCCACGATTGAAGGATCCTCGCTCAAAACCTTTGCAAGGTTCAGCGTGGTCAAGTAGAACAGCATCTTTTGCTGTTATCTCTTGAAGTCCACCTCAGCAAATTTCTCTGGATGCTCATGGTGACTAAGCGGTCCTTCCCGAACAGCCAGAGGAACACCAGGGTTGACCACAGAGGTCATATTTGGGGCTGGCAAGTCAGTTGCCCTATGGTTCAGATCCCCACCAACATTAGCAGCAGCAGCAACATCGGTAATAGTTGTCATGTCTGAAAAATACAACAGAATATCACTTTCTGTGTTTCCAAAAATTAAACTTAACACTAAAAAATCCCACAATTGAAAGTTAATTCAAAACTAGTCTCACCACTAAACCTAGAATCGACCATGGTCAAGAATGTTTCTAGAAAAATTAGAGGGGTCACACCGGTCCCACTTAAAACAAAATTAACCTTTTGACAAAACTTTCAAGAGCATGTTGATTCCTAATCCCTGAGAAACAATTTTTAGAAGTAAGTTTTTCAAATGATGAACTAGGTTAAAGCAAACCAAAGTCCAACACTTACAAGTAATTTAACATTGTTCACCAAAATTACAAGCAATAAAAAAAAAAAACAAAATAAAATTGCTACATCAATGATAAGAAAATAAAATGCTTCTAATTTAATTTATCGTAGAAATCTATTTGGCCACTTTCATGAGAAAAGATATAAAATATGTTTTAAGTTTGTTGTTTAAATTGTGTGATCAAATAAATTCGTATTTCATAATTGAAATTATATAATATAACATCATGATAGGAATAACAACTAGAAGAACATAAACACATAAAATTAAAATAGCAACAGAAGGCAAATTGAAGCCTTCACTAGGCAGTGTCCTTAAAACAGATTCACCGCCTCACCATTTGGGTGCTGGAGGTTGTTCGATGTCTGTCTCCCAAGATACGACAGTTGAACCAGCTACGCAATGCACCGATTGATTAGTTTCAGCGAACAGAACTTTGCAGCACTCTTTCACAGGAAGAATATAATATAAGCTGAATGAAACTTTTGCCAAAAAAGAGGAACAAATTTTTTAGTGTCGAAAACTGAAGGAGAGGCCTCTTTTTATACACATGGAGGGAGAGAGGAAGAGGCTTAAGATGGGTGAGCCAAGCCCAAGCCCAAAGATCCATGGACCTAGGCACGGCCCGATTTGGGTGAGCGAGCGGCGCGCGTGCGTATGTGTGGACTCGTCCTTTTTCGCACCCCCTTTCGGAATGTTTGAAAGAAAGGCCTCACAATTCGAACTCCCGCAGTTTCTGAATCTAATCTTACAAATGCAATGTGAAATTGATAAATACCAAAGAATCCAAGTTCGGCAAATCTTTTGAAAAATCGATTTTAAATCAAATATTACCAAAATTGGACTACTTTGCCAGATACAAAGTCGCCACCTAAATGTTTTATTTTTGAAAAATTTAGGAAACCCTGACTCGTGCCGAAGGCCACATGTCTGTCATCACCAAAGTTGCCTCGGCTTGGGAACTTAGGTAAGAGGGGGAAAGGTCATGAATTGAGCACCCCCATTAGTCCGATCAAAGATCGGCCTCTACTAATCATGATATGATTTTTTTATAAACATTATGTGTTCTTATTCCGATTTATTAAACTAGCTTTGCTATGTGATGCGCACAAGTAAGTATAGACTAGTTTACTCAATTTGGAACAATTCAACTTATGTTTGTTTACAAAAATGATTTGAATTTGCCACCTCAAGTGAGCTTAAAGATGCGGTTTTTCCACTAAACATAGTGGGCTTAAACCATGATTTGCCACTCAACAAAGTGGGCTTAAAACTCACGTTTGTTGAATTATTCCAATTCAAACAACAAGCCTTCATCTACAGGCATTCATGCAGTTTAGCATTTAACCACATAGCCTCATGGCAAGCATGGTAATCATGGCAACATTCACACTTTTGCAAGTATGCTAAAGTGTAAATACTCACCTAGTACTCCAAGCTAAGAAAACATAAATTAGTGAAATATGCATGATTCCTAACTATGTTAAGTGTTTAATGCAACACATACAATATGCAATTAATAGGCTCGGCTACTAATATGACATACGGATCGATTTGAACAACATGCGATTAAACACATATTCAAAGAAGATATTGAAATGACAATGCAGTTTGAATGATGAGCCAAGCCTCGGTGCATGTAATACGAATAAATAGATGCAAGCATAAGGTATGCTAATTTGAAACATGACCCTATCTAACCATCGAAAGCGATTAAATAAAAGGGAGAAAGACGTGGGATTGGAAAAACATACACACACGCACGCACACTTATTACAACATTACGCCCTCGCAAAGGAGAGTCTGAATGAATAAGCTAACCAACTAGCTACGCTAATTAAGCTAACTAATTACAACACTTGAAACTAATTAATTATTCTAATTAACTAATTATTACAAACCGAAATCGAATAACTAGTTAAACTAACTAATTAATTACAACTCTTAATTAGCTACAACTAATTAATTACAATACATATTTAAGCTAGATATTTAAGCGATAAATAAACTTGGAATGCAAGGGAGGCTCATGCACATGCCCGATTTTCACCCAAAAAGGGACTGTCTTGCTGCTGCATGTCTCTATTTGCACACTTGAACACCAAAGAAACTGTCCACTTCAGAACACCTCTGCTCCACCTCAGGAACACACTATGCAAATTTCATTAGTGGTCGACAGGGGGCCGGTCGGCTACCATTGTTGGCTGGTCAGCCACTGGTGATGGCTGTCAGCCATTGATGGTCTAAGCTTCCTTACTGTAACAGAAAGCAAAATAGAGTAAAACAAAGCATTTCTCAAGGGTTGTTTGCACACTTTGCCTCTCCTTTTCATGGGAAAATCAAAGGAGGGACAAACTTTGATTCACAAACTATCAATCAAGCAATTTCATTGCATGATGGCTTGTGAAACCAATTGTGCAAGATCAATGAATGCAAAGACAAGACAAAAAGGACCATCACCCTATCATGTATGATCAAGGGTAATAGAGACCAAGGAAAATGGTACATTTCATCACTTTTGAGTATCAAATGTTCCATTTTCCTTATGTTCAAATTGACGTCCGATTTGAACACATGCAATGCAACACAAAGAGATGTTTATCTTGCCTCTTTTACTTGCCAATTTTATTTACTCATTTTAATTACCAAATCATTCATTAATCAATTAAGTCCATTGGTGAGTGTCCTCTAATGGAAAGAGGGCTCAAATCCCAAGTTGCTTTGGTCATGAAAGAGGCATTACACTATTGGTAATGAACCCTCTAAGGGATGAAACTATTAGGTGTATCACCTCCATTTCACACTTAAGCAAACAAGTGGTTTGAAACCACTTCAAAAGTGAAGAATTGAGGGGAATTGCAGAGATTGATTAAGTGCTAAAAATGAGTACTAAAAGCACTAAAACATACAACTAATTCAAACCAATGATAGTTAAAACCTTAAAACACTAAACTAGTGAAAGAATTAACACTACAACTATGCCATGCAAGGCTCAAATGAAACAATTAACCAAAAACAGAGGCAAAACGACCCTAAATATAGTCTAAAACATGCTGGACCTAGGCCACAAAAAGCTAAAACAATAAGCTAATACATGGAGTTAACTAGGCATGCAAACAAGGCATAAGGAGGGGAGGCTAACCCCTCCAATTTTGGACTTTAAAATAAGTTTTTTACCACTGAAAAACCTTTGAAATTTAGTGGTTAAAAGGCCCGAAAAAATTGATTTGAAAGTGATGAATAAAGGCACAAAGCTTTACAAACTAATAAACAAGAAGGGTGAACCACCCCTCTAACTTAAAAAAGGCTCAAACCAGCACTTATAGGCCACAAAAACAGAGTTTTTCTCAGCTCAAAACCAGCCTCAAAATAGTAAGAAAAGATGGTAAAACAAGCTTGCAAAATGAAGTAAACATGACAAGTATACTACCTCTTGAAGTAAAAGGGGAAGTCTAGGCACAAGAACAAGCTAAAACCACCTTCAAGGATTCCAAGATGACCCCAAGTAACCTCAGCTCAAAGGTAAGAGTATTTGATTTAGGATGTGTATGCAAAAGTGTAGAGAAAACAAGCACTTAGGCACAAAATTGTAAGAGAGAGAGAAAAATCTAGAGAGAGAGAGAGAGATTTTTGCTCTGAATTTTCTAACCCTTAAAAATACTGGAGGAACCCCCCCATATATAGAAAAATATGTCTTTAGCTTAGAAACATCCTACCATACACGTGTAGGGAGATGCAGCTAATTGTGCTAACAGTTGGCATAACTGTCAACAAATATCAAGAAATATCTGGAAAAAGAGACTGGTGGCCGATCGGCCACACCAATGGCTGTCAAGAGCAAACCATGGCCGACAGCCTCTAGTGGTGGCTGACAAGTCACCCGGCCACCACAAGGTTCCAGGCACCAAGTTTTGATCCAAAACAAGGCACAGAAAGAACAAGATTTAAAGGCTCAAAGACAGGGCGTTCTGCTGAGGATTTCGGGTACTCAAAACAAACACAAACAAACATAATCATCATATACACAAGTGATTGTTGGATAATCTTCACTGTAATTAATTAATTCAGTTTGTGTACTTAACAACAAACAGAATATAAAAGAAATAAAGGAAATGAGAGAATTTGTTTGATTACAAAAATCAAACTCGAAATAAAAAAATAAAAAAATAAAAACAGATTTTATTTTGTTACAAAAACAAAATTAAAATCTGATTTAAATAAATAATAAAACACCGAAAATAAAATAACTTACTTGATTAATTTCTTCGAATTATAATATGATCAAGTCCAGTGTTTGACACTGTGTCTTTAAGACAGATTCGTCCTCTCCTCGGTACTTTCAGAATTTGGACGTCTATCTCCCAAGATAAAATGATCTACTACAAACAATAGCAGCACTACAAATTGTTTGCCTAACGAACACACTAAGTGTTTATACTCTTTCTCACAAAAATAAAATGCAGCAAAATGAAGAATAGAATTTGCAGAGGTGAAATACGAAATTTCTGAATGTAAAACATGAAATGAGGGTTGTCCTATTTATAGATGTAAAGGTGGCTGTAGGTTTTGAATTGAACAGGTATGTGTAACAGGTCCGCGAGGGAACTCACTGGTTACAGTTCGGACTCAATTTTTTGTTTGTTGCGGTTCGTAATCTGAACCAAATAGTCCAACTCTGGCAAATCGTTTTGAGAAAAAAACAGATTTTGAAAAGAAGTGCCAAACATGGACTGCTTTGCCAGATACAGAGTCGCCACCTAAATATTTTTAATATGGAAATTTAGGAAACCCTGACTCGGTGCCAAAGGCCACGTGTCCGTCATCACCAAAGTTGCCTCGGCTCGGAAACTTGGGTACGATTGGGGAAGGTCAGCTATGAGCACCCCCTCTCGCCCAATCCGAAGATCGGCCTCTACTAACCGTGATATCTAATTTTGAAAACATTATGTGTTCTTATTCCGGTTATTAGCCTAGAATTACTATGTTATGCGCACAGCAAACAAGTATAGACTAGATTGCCTAATTTGGAAACAAGCATTGCATATCCGTTTGTTTTGAAAAGCGCTTTGGAATTTGCTACTCACAAGTAGGCTAAAACACGAATTTCAACGAGTTTTTCCAACTCAAACAATCCAACCTTCACCCACGGGCATTCAAGCAGTTATATCACATAAGCAGCTAGCCTCATGGTAATCATGCAATTATGGCAACACTCACACGCATGCGGTATGCTAAAGCATAAAAGCTTACCTAGCACTCCAAGCCAAAACAGAAACCAGTTAGTTATCATATGCATGATCCTAGTTTATGTTAAGATGGCTAATGCAACACATGCAAGAATGTAATCTAGACAGGCTCGGCTATCCTAAACATGGCATGTGAAATGCTACAAATAACACGTATTCAATTTGGAATTGAAGTATAATGCAGTTTGTATGATGCGCCGAGCCCGATGCATGTATAACAAATGTATGGATGCACGCATGCACAGCATAAGGTATGCTAATTTAAATATGCCCTAATCTACCATCATAAGCAGGTAAATAAAAGGGAAGAAAGAAGTGGGGGTTGGAAGACATGCACACACGCACCCACACTTATTACAAATTTGCCCTCGCTCGGAGGGACCAAAAGAATAATACAGTCCGAATACTAAATTAATTATTACAGAATTTCTAATTAATTAACAAATTGAATGCAGAAAAGAGGTGGCCACAGCCCTGCCTCGGGATGCGTGAATGATGCATGCTCGATCCATCTTGCCCGGAAACCCGTTGCCATAGCACTGTTGCCTCTGTTTACACTGCCATGCTCCTCTAAAAATTTGCACAAGTCTCAAGGAGGCCTCTCTGAACACTGGGGAGCACCACCGGCTGAAGAGAAACACCACTGGCCGAAGGATATGATCACCGGCTACATATTATGCTATCGACCAGTCATTCTTTGCCGGTCGGCACTTAACAGTGCCGGTCGGCCAAAAAATGCTGCAGAACCTACAATTGACAGCAGCAGAGGGCAAGCAGTGTATGGCATGAAATTTCAAGCAAATGTGTGCATGGACACACTCCCTATCATGCAATGGACTCAAGGGAGCATGGCCCTTGACCCCCGGGCCATCAATCACGCATTTCAATGCATGATGGCCCAAAAGCCAAGTTAGTAACTTTGATATCAAATGGAATGCAAACACAAAACACATCAAAGGCCCCAACCTCTATCATCCTTGATCAAGAGGCAAGGGATGCATGCCAAATGCAACCTAAGCATGCGAGCTAAGTATGCAATATGAGTATGCAAACAAACATGCAAGGCATGACGCAATGCAACAACATAACATGCACAACGCATTGTAACATGGCATGCACAATGCAAGATGGGCTTACACCAATACAAGTAGACCTCGGCCACACTCACATAGGAGGCCATGATGATGAAAATGAGACTCTCGAAGTGCGTGCACGTGTGCACGCAAACCGAGGACCGACCCTAAGGCACGGAATGCCACTCTAACAAGACATGGCAGAACATGGAATAAGGCATAATAGCATGCAAATATCAGAGGAAAAATGATATGCAAAACAGCCCCGAAACATAGCAATAAGGCACCCGATACATGAGACGCATCCCGAAACTCAAAATTAATCGCGTGGAATGACTTATAGCTATACAAAGCATGCATTATTTGAACATGAAGTGTAAAAACAGAAGCTAGGCAGACCCAAAACAAGCATGTTTACAGTTCAAAGCAAGGCCAAACAGCGGGCATAGATAGGATAAAATTAGCATGCAAAAATGGCTCCGCAAGAGGGGTAATGAGGCAAGTCACAGCTGCTGGTCTCAAACACAGGTGGCCCCTTCTACAATGTTGAAGAGGGGCCAAAAATATGACTACTCACAGTTTATGACAGCCCCCAAATCAATATAAAAACACCCTTAAAATGCAATGCAAGATTAAGGCCACAAGAGGGCTATAACATGAAGTATATAAAAAATGCATCAAACATCCAAAGACCCTTAATGAAACATGTCAAGGGGGTCAAAATATGGCCACTCTCAGTTCTGATCATGGCCGAAAAACAGAAGCAAAATAAGCTAAACAAACATGCAAAAATGGGGACCAAAGAGGGGTAATGAAGCAAGTCATACATGGAGGTCCCCAACAGTGTTGAGCCCTTCTTCAATGTCGAAGAAGGGCTCAAAATAAGCCTCTTTACAGTTTACATCGAAGCTCAAAAATACTTGTAAATAAGGCTAACCAATGAAGCTAAAAAATGCAAGTTTAAGGGAAATGGATGCTTACCCTTGAAGAGCAGCAAACCAGCAGCCCTTGGTCCAAGTTTCTAAGCTTCTAACCTCTGCAAATGGCCTCCCAAGTGCTGGAATGGAGGATGGAGGTGTTGTGCTAGGTGTTGTAGGGCAAATGGTGCAAGAACAAAGGTGTTTGGAGGCTTGGATAAGATAGATATAGAGGGTGTATGTATGTATATCAGATATATATCTCTTCCCTCTGGTTTTTTTGCTCCAAAATCTCCAACCCAAACAAAGGAGAAGGGACCTCTCTTATATAGGCAATGCTAAGCTTCTAAGACAAGCTTCAAAGGGTCAAAGGGGTCTAAGGGGAGGTCAAGGCTTATTGGAGAAGCTTGGACAGCTGGTAGGCTTCTTGAGGAAGCCAAGACAAGGGGTCAAGGCTTCCTCAAGAAACCTTGAGCAAAGGGTGCAAAAGAGGGGTCCAAAGGTGGTCAAGGGCTCAAAATAGCAACATATATGCACGGGGGAGTGTGCTGGTGCATTCCAACTGGCACAGCTGGGATGCACCAGGCTTGGAGGGTGCAAAGGGTGCAAACCGGCCAGAAAATTTGGTCGTCGGCCAAAATAAAGTGCCGGTCGGCATAATATTTTGCCGGTCGGAAAAATAGATTGCCGATAGATGATTCCAAAGTCAAAAAACGGCCGGTGGGTATGCAAATTGAAGCCCCGGAAGTTAGCTTTCCAATGGCGCAAACCTTGCATCAAAATTCTTCTTGTGCAGAAAGTTATGCCCTTTTTGGTGAAGCCGCGCAGACTCGATCCAAACGGGGTGATGCCTAGCTTCAACCAATCATATCTCCTCCACCCGGATTTGGCTTTGGGAGATTCTTGAGTACAAAGTGAAGCCCCGGAAGTCTTCTTTCCAATGATGGTGGCCTCATAGCTTAACTCCAAGTATGCAATTGAATAAGCCCGATTCAGCGAGGGTTGCTCGATTCTCTCCTACCCGGATTCATGCCGAACTTCTCCCAGACCAGTTTTCTCCTCTCCTTTCCTCTTCTCCTCAACTTCGAACCCCTAAGTAAGGTGTTTTGAAAGATTTTTCAAAGATTTCATCTCTCTTTCATTCATCCCCGCTTTGTCCTTGCTCGGTTTACCGAAAAGCGCAACATTTACCGAAATGCGAGCGTCAGAACATCGTGGGAATTTTATTTCAAAAATGTTTTGAAAGAGAGGGTTTTAAGGTCTAAAAATCATCCAAAATAATTTTGGTCCAAAATGGGGTGTGAAGTTGAGATTTGTCTCTCTCATTGCCGAGGAAACTGAACCTGTGCCCTGCACACCTTTCTCCACCAAGCAAACCATCAGTAACGCCCAAGTCTTAAGGGCAGTCAAAAATGGAGTGTCTACAGTATGAAACTTGTTGGTTTTAAATTCAAACATATTTGAATCTGTTGGGTTCATAATTTAAACAGATAAAAAATAAAAAGGGCCCTGTTTGGATGTACAGTAAAACCAGACCAGTTTATTTCCGGTTTAATTTGAAAACGGGAAGGGCCCTGTTTGGATGTACAGTAAGACCAAACTAGTTTATTTTGAATTCTGGATTTTATTTTACCAAAAATAAAATTAAATTCAAATGTTTTTGGCCCAAAAAGATTAGTATTGGATCGAACAAGCCCAACCACACACCACGTACCCGCGTCCAGGCCCAGGCCCAGCCCAGCCTGCCCGACCGGACAGCGGCGGGCGCGCGCGTGTGGTGATTTTTGGGTCCAATGGGTCTAGCCCATTTTGCCCATAACCTCTCCCTCTAAAACATTTGGGTACCCCTTGGGGCACACCCCAAGTACCAAACCCATGCCTTATCAACCCATTCAAAACTTCCCACCAAATCAATGTGGAATAAGCCTTATTCAATACCTTTAAGGATTTTTCACCAAAACTCCATTTCCATGGAGTATACTTTGGTTTCAATTTCCCATTCAGTCGGTAATGGTTTTGAGCAACCAAATATACCACATGAATCACAACGCGGCATAGAATGCGTTACCACTTTGACTCGCGTAAATCAACGCACGGGGCCCACCTAAAAAATAGACCAAACTTAGGAAAAAATTCTGGCTTTACCCAGAATTTTATAACCATTTCCAACAATCCCTCACATTAATGGAATTTGATGACAATGAAAATGCAACAATATGCAGACTTTATCGAAAGAGTATAAGTCGAAAATATCTTGCATCAGGATAGATAGCTTTCGGCCTTGAACCTTTCGTAGTGAAAACCTATCGGACTTACTGGCTACCCAATGGACGCGATGCCTTGAATTGTTCAGCCGTTTGTGTAAGCCAAGACAATAGATTTCACACAAAATATCTTCTAACACATTGTGGTTCTCACTGTTGTGTTCATTTTGGCCTTGAACGCTCCTGGTTTTTCATGAGTGTTTCTAGAGAATTTAGCCTCTTCATTCTCATAGAACCGGCCCCAGTTCGACACTCATATAGGTGATTCTTATTGTGAGTATCTCCTTATACTCGTCTTGATTTTATGCCTTAATCAAGATATAAGTAATCATTAAAAGTAAAGCTTATCCTTATACCCCTGCATACAACAAATGTTGCAGATATCACTCTCACCATAGGAATGAGTAAGGAATTTTAATCCCTTGGTGATTTCTGGCGAGCCATACATAACTTAGTTGTCCCTTTGAACTTAGTTCTTGGGATCTCCAGTCATATAAGTAGGGTTACCATTATGACGACTCTTATGTAATAGGCTTTAATCCCATCCCCTTCGATGAACTATACACTAGCTCTTTTGTCAAACCTTTTGTTAACGGATCCACAATATTCTCTTTAGATTTTATATAATCTATTGAGATTATTCCGTTTGACAACAATTGCCTTACGGTATTATGTCGACGACGAATATGTCGTGACTTATCATTATACATATGATTCTGTGCCCTGCCTATTGTAGATTGACTATCACAATGAATGCAAATAGCTGGCACAGGTTTTGGCCACATTGGAATGTCTTCTAAAAAGTGACGAAGCCGTTCTGCTTCTTCTACTGCTTTGTCTAAAGCAATGAACTCGGATTCCATTGTGGATCGTGCGATGCAAGTTTGTTTCGTGGACTTCCAAGAAACAACAGCGCCTCCTAGAGTAAAGACATATCCACTTGTGGACTTTGAATCTTTAGTATCCGATATCCAATTTGCATCACAATAACCTTCAAGTACTGCTGGATATCGAGTAAAGTTCAAACCATGATCACGGGTGAATCTTAGATATCTAAGAACCCGAATGATCGCTTTCCAATGGTCTTCTCCGGGGTTACTAGTGTACCTACTCAATTTACTGATAGCATAAGCTATATTAGGACGAGTACAATTCATTAGGTACATTAGGCTTCCAATGATTTGGGAGTATTTTAACTGAGACACTGCATCACCTTTATTTTTTGATAAATAAAGATTGACGTCTACAGGTATTCTAGCTAAATTTATATCATCCTTGATAAATTTACTAAGAATTTTCTCAATATAATGTGATTGAGATAATGCATATCCGTCAGATGTTTTAGTAATTTTCATTTCTAATATAACATCTACGACCTCCATATCTTTCATATCAAATCTTTTGTTAAGCATTTGCTTAGTTGATTTGATCATGTTTTGACTGCTTCCAATGATAAGCATGTCATTCACATAAAGACAAACTATGACATATCCTTGGTCAGTGTTTTTAACATAGACGCATTTGTCACATTCGTTTATCTTAAACCTATTAGTAAGTATTGCATGATCAAATTTTTCATGCCATTGCTTAGGTGCTTGTTTTAATCCATAAAGGGATTTTACAAGCCGACAAACTTTCTTTTCTTGCCCTGATACTACAAACCCTTCGGGTTGCTGCATATAGATCTTTTCATTTAGATCACCGTTTAAGAAAGCTGTCTTAACATCCATTTGATGTATTTCTAAATTAAACAACGCTGCTATAGCAATAAGCATGCGAATGGATGTTATTCTTGTCACAGGGGAATATGTGTCGAAATAGTCCAGACATTCCTTTTGTCTGTAACCTTTAACTACAAGTCTCGCTTTATACTTGTCAATTGAACCATATGCTTTCATTTTTCTCTTGAATATCCACTTATATCCAAGAGGTTTAGAACCTGGTGGAAGATCCACCAATTCCCAAGTATGATTTTGCATAATGGATTCAATTTCATTATTAACAGCCTCCTTCCACAAAGGTACTTCAGGACCTGTCATTGCTGCCTTAAAGCTTTGAGGTTCATTTTCTAACAAGTATGTCAAAAAATCTGGACCAAAGGATTTTGATGTTCTTGCTCTCTTACGTCGTCTTGGTTCATCATCAGTTAAATCCTGTTGGTCGAGACCATTACTAGTCTCTTGTGCTTGATTGTTATTAGTCTCCTGACTTTGTGTACAATCATAAGTTCTTTTCTGTGAACTTAATTCCTGTCCTTTCTTGTAAGGAAAGACATGTTCAAAAAACACAGCATTCCTTGACTCTATAATAGGGTTCACATTTATATCAGGTATTTCTGATTTATAAGTCAGAAACCGATATGCACTACTATTCTGAGCATAACCAATAAACACACAATCTACTGTTTTTGGTCCAATCTTAGTCTTTTTAGGAACAGGAACTTCAACTTTTGCCAAACACCCCCACACTTTTAAGTATTTGTAGGAAGGCGGTCGACCTTTCCACAATTCATAAGGAGTGCTATTGGTTTTCTTGTGGGGTATTCTGTTAAGAACATAATTAGCAGACAATATTGCTTCCCCCCACAAGTTCTGTGGTAAGCCTGAACTTAGTAACATGGCATTCATCATTTCTTTTAGGGTTCTATTCTTTCTTTCAGCAATTCCATTTTGCTGAGGAGAATAGGGTGCTGTAGTTTGGTGAATAATGCCATGTTGTGCACAAAATTCATTTAATGGTGCATCATATTCACCACCCCTATCACTTCTAACCATTTTAATGGTTTTACCAAGTTGATTTTCAATTTCTGTTTTGTAGAGTTTAAACATTTCTAAGGCTTCATCTTTACTTCTAAGTAAATAAATATAACAATATCTTGTGCAATGATCGATAAATGTTATGAAATACTTTTTGCCTCCTCTAGTTTGAATAAATTTTAGATCACATACATCAGTATGAATTAATTCTAAAGGTTCGGTATTCCTTTCAACCGATTTAAATGGAGTCTTAGTTAGTTTCGCTTCTACACAAATTTCACATTTATGATTAGGATTAATTTCAAACTTTGGTATATAATTCAAGCCAATTAATCTACGCAAAGCATCAAAATTCACATGTCCTAATCTACCATGCCATAAATTCGACTAAAGAATATAAGCAAAAGATGTGTTATTCTTATTCATAGCAACTTTCGGTACAACTGTCATTACATTCAACTTAAAGAGACCATCACTCATGTATCCCTTACCAACATACATACCACTCTTTATTAATACAAATTTATCAGACTCAAAGACAAGCCTAAAACCATTTTTACTTAACAAAGAACCAGAAACTAAATTCTTCCGGATGTCAGGTACATGCAGTACGTTGTTGAGGGTTAGTTCTTTCCCTGATGTCATCTTCAAGATCACTTTCCCTTGTCCAGCCATAGTAGAAGTAGAAGAATTTCCCATGAAAAGTTGTTCACCATTTGCAGCCTCATTGTAGGTAGTGAACATCTTCTTGTCCGCACAAATGTGACGAGTTGCCCCAGTGTCAACCCACCATTCCTTGGGATTTCCAACCAAGTTAGCCTCAGACACCACAGCAAAGAGGTTGATGTCATTCATCCCGTCAGAGATGTAATCTAGTTCAGTTACATTGGCCTGATTGGTAATCTTCTTACTTGTACTTCCATGATCCTTCTTAGGGCGGCGACAGTCAAAAGCTCGATGTCCAGTCTTGCCACAGTTATAGCATTTTCCTTTGAACTTCTTGTTGCCATTGTTGTCGCCTTGTTTAGGACCATCTCCAGTAAACTTCCTCTTTTTGTTATGTGGTTTATGAACTTGTTCAACCACATTAGCCTTGGACTCAATGGGATTTTTTCCATTCCCCTTTTCAGCCTTTCGGTTATCTTCCTCAATTCTTAATCGTACAATCAACTCATCCATGGACATCTCTTTACGTTTATGTTTTAAATAATTTTTGAAATCTTTCCAAGCCAGTGGTAACTTTTCCACTAAAGCAGCGACTTGGAAAGACTCGCTAAGAGACATACCTTCTGAATGAATATTATGCAAAATTATCTGAAAACTTTGAACTTGAGATATTACCGTTTGGGAGTCTACCATAACAAAATTCAGAAATTTACCGACGACAAATTTCTTCGTGCCGGCATCCTCCGTCTTGTATTTATTCTCCAAAGAATCCCACAATTCTTTTGCTGTTTTCAGAGGACTGTATATATTATACAGCATATTATCAAGGCCATTGAGGATGTAGTTTCTGCACAGAAAATCTGAATGTTTCCAAGCATTTACAGCAGCAACAACTTGCCGATCACTTTCACCCTCTTTAAGTGCTGGAGCCTCTTCATGGAGAAACCGGGCCAAATTAAGAGCTATAAGATAGAACAGCATCTTCTGCTGCCATCTCTTGAACTCAGTACCGTTAAATTTTTCTGGTTTTTCTCCATGATTGATTGGTACATGAACATGGTTCTGGATAGGGACCAGTGTTGGTGTAACAATAGGAGTACCACTACCAGATGCAGTTTCAGTTGTAGTAGCTATAATCTCTGCTTACAAAAACCAGAAAAAATTAAGATACAAATTAATTTTCTAGTTACTAAAACCAAAAAATAAATTATAACACAAAATAATTTTATTTTCCTTGTTACTAAAACTAGAAAAATAAAATATCACAATAATTTTCTGTAACATAATTAATATTCTGCAATTGTTAATGACACCAGTATATTACTACTAGTTGTCAAAGAAAAGAGACAGTATATTACTACTATCTGTCAAATAGCATAAACACTATTTGTTTTTCCAACCAGAATATGTCTTTATGAAATCAGAAAATTAAATACAATGAAGATACCAAAAATTAAGTCTATCTTAAGATTGTTGGACAATCTTCACTGTAATTAATTAATTCAGTTTGTGTACTTAACAACAAACAGAATATAAAAGAAATAAAGGAAATGAGAGAATTTGTTTGATTACAAAAATCAAACGCGAAATAAAAAATAAATAAATAAAAATAGATTTTATTTTGTTACAAAAACAAAATTAAAATCTGATTTAAATAAATAATAAAACACCGAAAATAAAATAACTTACTTGATTAATTTCTTCGAATTATAATTTGATCAAGTCCAGTGTTTGACACTGTGTCCTTAAGACAGATTCGTCCTGTGACGCCCCAAATTTTTGGAACATCAAGGGAAATTAAATAAACATAATAACTTAATAAACTAAAAAGTTGACATCTTAATAGAGCATTCCAACTCTCGTACATAATCAAAGGTTCAAATAATATTAAATAAAAACTTAAAATTATCCAAACACAACATCAAATGAAATTATAAGGTCCTTAATAGCTAATATATAAGATAATAAAGTTATTCGACTTTAGTCATGATTTCAAGTCAGCCAAGGCTCTACGTTAGTGTCAACTCCATTTCAGCTTCAATTATTTCCTCGCCAAAACCTGGCATAAAACGCCAGGGCAACAAAAATATATGCCATGAGTTTTGCAACACACACTACAAGAAAACTGGGTATATGAGACGGAACTATTTGCGACGGTGCGCTTGCCGTCGCAAAAAGTCACTTTTTGCGACGGTAAAAAATACCGTCTCAAAAAATCAGAGTATTTGCGACGGTAGAAAAATACCGTCTCAAAAAACAGAGTATTTGCGACGGTAGAAAAATACCGTCTCAAAAAACAGAGTATTTGCGACGGTAAAAAATACCGTCTCAAAAAATGAGAGTATTTGCGACGGCAGAAGATACCGTCGCAAATACTCTCCTTTTTTGAGACGGTATTTTTTTACCGTCGCAAATACTCTGTTTTTTGAGACGGTATTTTTCTACCGTCGCAAATACTCTGATTTTTTGAGACGGTATTTTTTACCGTCGCAAATACTCTGATTTTTTGAGACGGCATTTTCTACCGTCGCAAAAAGTGACTTTTGTGTTTTTTTTTTTTAAGTGAATATTTTTTAATTTTTAAATATTTTTTTTAGATGCACTTTACTTAAATGTATCTAAAAAAAATTATGAAAAAATATTTTTAAAAATTAATAAATACATACAAATATAAAAAAAATGTATTGAATTATTGTATTTCTTTTGTATTTTTGGTATTTAGTGAATTTTTAAAAGATTTTTTTTTACTTTTTAGGTGTATTTATGTTAGGTGTGTCTAAAAATTAAAAAAATTACTTAAAATATTAAAAAAATTCAGTAAAAATAATATAACACGGAAAACAAGAAAGTATAATTTTCTCAAAAGAGTTTTTGGAAAACTCTAACCTAGCATAGTGATTGTGGTTTTGAGACAGCTTCATATATATACAGTCACAAAATAGTTTGAATAAATTCAACAGTATTTTTCTGTCGCAAAAAAATAAAATAAAAAAAACGATGTCGTCTTACTCTTTTAATATAACATCTCTTTTCATTCATTTTTTCACCTTCCTGTTTCTCTGTATTTATCTCTCTCTGTTCTCTTTATCTCTTTCACTCATCACTCTTCTTTCTCTGTCTGTCTGTTTCTCTCTCTCATTTTCTCTCTGTGTCTCTCGTATATCTTTCTTCTCGCTATCTCTTTCATCTGTCTTCTCTCTCTATCTCTCTCGCTCATCTTTCTTCTCTCTATCTCTCTTATTTATTTTCTCTCTCTCTCTCTCTCTCTCTCTCTTATTTCTATCTTTCTCGCCCATCTCTCTTTTTCTGTGTCTCTCTCTCTCGCTCATCTCTTTTCACTCTATTTCTCTCTATTTTTGTCTATCTTTCGCTCATCTCTTGTTTCTCTCTCTTTTTTTATCTCTCTTTCTTTCTTTCTCTCTCTCTCTTTTTTTCTGTCTATCTCTCCTCCTTTCTCTCTCTCTCTCTCTCTTTCTCTCTCTATCTCTTTTTCTGTCTATCTCTCTCTCTCTCTTTGTCTCTCTCTCACTCATCACTCATCTCTCTCTCTGTATGCTTGTCTATTTGTGTATTTCTCCCTCATTATGTTCGCCTTGTTCACTCTCTCCCTCTCATATTCTCTATTTATCGAGCTCCTTCTCGATTTATCTATCTTTTCTCCCATCTCTTTTCTCTCTCTGTCTCTTTCGTTCATCTCTCTTTTCTCTATCTCTCTCGTTCATCTCTCTTCTCTCTCTGTCTCTTTTTCTGTCTCTCACTCTCTATCTTTTTCTCTTTTTGTCTCTCTCTCTCTTCTCTCTCTCTAACTCATCACTCTTCTCTGTCTGTCTATCTGTCTGTCTCTGTCTCTCTCTTTCTCTTTTTGTCTCTCACTCATCTCTCTTCTCTCTATCTCTCCCATCTGTCTTCTCTCTCTGTCTCTCTCACTCATCTCTCTTCTCTTTATCTCTCTCTGTCTCTCTCTCGTTTATCTATTTTCGCTCTTTCTCTCTTTGTCTATATCTTTTCATCTATTTTTTCATCTTCCTTTCTCTCTTCTCTTTCTCTCTCTCACTCATCACTCTTCTCTCTCTGTCTGTTTGTCTATCTGTCTCTCTTCTCTCTCTATTTTTCTGTGTCTCTCTCTCGCTCATCTCTTTTCACTCTATTTCTCTCTCTTTTTGTCTATCTTTCGCTCATCTCTTGTTTCTCTCTCTTTTTCTATCTCTCCTTCTATCTCTCTCTCTCTCTTTCTCTCTCTGTCTCTTTTTCTGTCTATCTCTCTCTCTCTGTCTCTTTCGTTCATCTCTCTTCTCTCTCTGTCTCTTTTTCTGTCTTACTCTCTATCTTTTTCTCTATATGTCTCTCTCTATCTATTTCTCTCTCTGCCTCTCTCTTTCTCTGTCTCTCTCTATATCTCTTTCTCTCTTTATCTCTCTCTATCTATTTCACTACTGCTGTCGCTCCTTTTCCTCTACCACAAAAAATTAGTTCATGATTTTTAGTAATAAAAAAAATAGGCCGCAGAAAAATATTTTTCATTGACTACAGAAATTTAACTTTTATTTTAGTAAAAAATATTTTTCATTAAAATATATATGAAAGAAATAAATTTTCAACCTTAATAACGAAAAGAAAATAAAAATTATTATTTTTTTATTATTTAAAAATAAAAATTATTATTTATTTATTTTTATTATTTAAAAATAAATTTTCAACCTTAATTAATTAATTTTTTTTTTTCAAACAAATCTGACCGTCCATCATCTCACTTGTCCTCATCTATACTATACCAAACAAAACAAAAAACCCTAAATCTAATCGTCTCCCTCACTCTCTCAGTCGTCTCTCTCTCTCTCTCACCGATCTCGTTCATCTCTACTCTGCACCGATCTCGTTCATCTCTGCTCTGCACCGATCATCATCAGATCAGTCGCCTCTCTCTCTCTCACCCTCTCGTTCATCTCTGCACCGATCACTCTCTCACTCTCTCGTTGTTCATCTCATCACACCGCCGAACTACACACAGGTAAAAAAACCCTAAATCTAATCGTCTCCCTCGACGCCAGGTCTCTAATCTCTCTCTCTCTCTCTTTTCTTTTTATCATCCTTCAATCCCTTGATCTATATATATATATATATCCATATTTATATAATTATTACTTTAGTGTGTTGATTTGTGGTTTAGCAGTATTGGGCATTTTGATGAATGAGAAGAAATGTTGGCTGGATGTGAAGGAAACTACTGTAAGAAGGAAACTAATAGCAAGAAGGAAAATATATTTAACACTTTAAATATAATTAACACTTTAAACTACTGTACCAATGGTAGTTCTATAGATGATTCTATGATTTCTGATCAATATTTTGAGATTGATAATTCAAAATATAATTTGTTTACTGGATCTTCACTTTCCAAACCTATATATGTTGTCTTAGTTCTTTATTATTATTATTATTATTATTATTATTATTATTATTATTATGTGTGCTTGAATTTGTTCTTTGTGTTTCTTGATACAACAAAAGTGCTGCAATTCCTTCATTTTCTTTTTTAAAAAAGTGAATTAATTGTGATTTGTGGAAATCACTTTATATTCTTTCCTTCTATCACTATCCCTTCTTCAAAAGCTTTTGATTTTGTTTGTTTCCCCTTTTCACAGGATATGCATGATATAAGGAATTGCTATGATAGCTTACTTTCAGCTGTTGCTGCAACAACAAATAGTGCATTTGGAAAAAAAAAGCCTTGTGCTCACACTTTGATATTAGTATAAATGGCCAATTAATATGCTCCTACTGCGATGATTTAAAGATAAATTAGAATGGACACTAATTTTTTGTTATATGATTGTTTGATTATCTTTTGCACTTGTGCTCCACTTTTTAAAAATTAAGTTGCAATGCTCTAATATGGTGAATATGCCTATTATTATGGCTTTCTTTTGTGTGTTGTTTCTATGATTGAAGCTTTTATTACAAGTCCACAAGTCTAATAATATTGGTAGATGTCTAAACATTGACCATATTTCTATGGCTCTCTCCTAAGATGACATAGTCAGCTGACACTATATCAAAGTAGCCGCCTCCCATTTAAATGCATCTGCTATTTTAGAATTTTCAAAGTCACTATGGGATATGAGTACCTGTATACTGGAGAAAACTGCATTAAATGATGATGAAGAAAGTTGTAATTGCATCATGTTTCTATTTGCTTGGAAGTTGTTTAGATTATTCTTGGAACATTTGATATTGGTATTGATGTATATAATTAGGCCATGATGTGAATCAAGTATAGGAACATGGAAGATATAGATGATCTCCAACAAGCTATTGGACCTCTTATTTTGGTTGAGAAAGGCATTTGTATCTCTGGTATACTCATGGTTTTTCATATGGTTTTATCTTCCAATAGTGTGATGCTCGACTCTTGTGACATGTTATGAAAGTTTCATTTTCTAATGTCCATTTGAACAGTTTGGTTGTCTTGGATCATTCCTTTCATTTTGGTTTGAACTTGTTTCATTATTGTCTCAACTTCCATGTATATGTAGTTCCATTGTTGTTTATCTCATGTATGGTTTTGCTCTTTTCCTATATATATATATCCGTACACATCTTAGTTAGTTATCACTTTTTAGACTTTCTATTTGGGATAGTAAGTGCAATATGGTAACTTAATGAGCATTGGTAATGATAACTCTTTTGCTTTAGGATTGGATGTACACATGCCCAGAATGTGGTTTGGTGTCACAGACACTTTTTGTGTGGACAAGGGACACCTAGGAATTTAGGCATTGCACACTTGATTGAATTAGGTAAATATAGGCTTAGCCTCTCGTTAGGGAAGGTTCGGTGTCCAAAGTAGCGTAGAAATGGAAAAAATGATGAAGATCTAAAGAATTGCTAGAGAAATTGATAAAAAGAAGCACTTTGGGATATCAGGATGTAAGCTTATTGAATTCAACATTTTAGGGCCACAACTGTCTACACAAGTGTTCTTGGTGTGATTTGTACTTGTTTGAAATAACATATTTTTTGATGTTCTTTTTCCAAAAGTGTATGTGCATGCTTGCATGTGTACAAGTGAGTGTGCAGCATTGTTTAATTTTCATAATTTTAAAATGTTTCATCTGCCATTGATTTACTTTCAGAGTGCTATTCCTCAAAAGGGGAGTGAGGTGAATCTGACTCTTGGTGGTATTGACCTCAACAATTCAGGCAGGTTGGCTTGCTTCTTTTTATTTGAAATTGGTCTATAATCTGTCTTCCTGCATGCAGTTGCTTGTTATGATGGTTACTGGAATAATTTACTCACCCTTCTATGATTCTTTCTTCAAATGTTTAGTGTGGTTGTCAAAGTAGATAAAAAGCTTTTGACTGTGCTCTTTCCTGATGGTCGTGACGGGCGAGCTTTCACACTTAAGGTGCCATTTATTTTTTTGTGTTTAATTTGGACGTCGGTTTTTAGTTAAAATGTACCAGTACTGTTTTTCCTCTATTTCCAATTCTTGCTTCTATGCGTTTCCAATTTTGATTTTGTTCTATTTATTTTCACTTCTTTAGCTCTTTCTTTCTCTGAAGTGTGTTGACTTTCAAATTCATTTCCAGCAGCTTGTGAGCTGGAATCATGAATATTGCTTCTAATTTCACACACACAACACCCAAATGTATGAATATTTAATAGTAACCACCTTACAACATTATATAAGAGAATGTGAGGGGTTGAATCTGACTGGGGCTCTTGGTGAGAGCTGAGTGGATCTAGATTTTCTTCATTCATCATTGTAAATTTTTTTCCCTACTCAGCACAGCGAGTTAATATATATATATATGTAATTTAGGTAAACTACTTCCCGGTTTGGGAGTTAGAGCCGGATTTCACTTTAGGCAAACTAGTTCCTTAAGAAACTTGAATTCGAGGAGTTAATGCCCCAAAATCACCAAACCGCGTCGGTTTAGGACAAAACTTGGCACACACGACCTCCTAGGCACGAGAGACTTGTGGGAGAAGACGGGGCTCGAATCGGGTTCCCGGTTTGGGAGTTAGAGCCGGATTTCACTTTAGGAAACCTACTTCCTTAAGAAACTTGAATTCGAGGCCTTAACGCCCCAAAATCACCAAACGGCGTCGGTTTAGCACGAAACTTGGCACACACGACCGCCTAGGCACGAGAGACTTGTGGGAGAAGACGGGGCTCGAATCGGGTTCCCGGTTTGGGAGTTAGAGCCGGATTTCGGTCCAGTCAAAATTATTTACTAAACTATATATCTTTCTAATTATATAGTAGTCAATTTTTTTTTTAAATTTTTCTGTAATGAAAATATTAACACCATTATATGGTTTTTAATTATTTTTATCTTCTTTTTTTCAGATATTTCCTGAGTAGCAGTTGGCTTCTTCTGGAATGCGGGCGTATAAAGATTATGAACAATTTTTGTTTTTGTAACCCACGAACGAATGAAGACGAAAACTTTTGGTTTTGATTTTGATTTATGTTATTTAAATTTGTAAGCAACATTATGAATGTATTATGCGACGTTGTGTAGTGGCATAATTTTTATTGTTGTGAATTTTTATTTATGTATTGTTATGAATGGAACAATATTATTAATTTTTATTATTTGTCAACTTTTGTTTATGTATGGATTTATATTATTCTGTAATTTTTGGATTTTTTTATAGTTATTTTTTATTTTATACAGGTTATTTTAATTTTTTTAATAATTTCTCAACAGTTTTTTTTTTTTTTTTTTTTTTTTTTGAGACGGCATAAGAACCCGTCGCAAAAAAGAGTAATAGGTTTTTGCGACGGCACCAATACAGTCGCAAAAGCTGTGAAATTGTAATTGACAAGAAACCTTTAGCGACGGTAGACGTTGCCGTCGCCAATAGTTATAAGCTGCCAGAGTTTTAGCGACGGTAATTCTGCCGTCTCAAAAACCCACTTTTAGCGACGGGAATTATGTGCCGTCGCGAAAACTGATATATTCTTCCATTATTAGCGACAGAAAAAGTGCCGTCGCAAAAAAGGCACCCTCCCGTCGCAGAAAGTAATGGCGACGGCCCTTACCGTCGCTAAAGCTCTTTTGCAACCCCCTTTGTCGCGACCCTCCCTTCCCGTCGCAAAAAGCCAATTTACCGTCGCAAAAAGTATTAGCGACGGGATCCAGGGCATTTGCGACGGCCGCCTACCGTTGCAAAAAACACTTTTTTTGGTAGTGTTTGAAAATATTATAATTTCACATTATATATTACTCCCAATACTTAATTGGTCTAGTCTTCAACACAAGGATTAACTGATGTTAGGAATTCAGTTTCTTTTTTTAAGTAGTTGTTCCCAAATTTTAATATAATAATTTAATTTAATATAACTCTTTTGTATATCTATAAATGATTTCTTATCCCTAGACAAATAAATAAAAAATGCCACAACTTCACTCCAATCCTTAATCAGCTGGACAATGTTGTTGAGTCTTGGTGGGCTAAATTCTAGACTCAAATCGATGATTCAAATTGTCAATATATAAAGTTCATTAAGAACAATAGTCGTAAAAAATCATGTTGATTTGATATTGATAGACATTTGATCAAATTATATTTATTTTAACAATAATTTTGATTTTAAAAATAAATTACAGATACAAATATAAATGATTAAGTGTCTATCAATATCTATTAATATAATTTTTTTATAAAAATAATATATTTGATAAATTTTAT